>VYZV01040980.1:392015-423655 GCA_013401275.1 Pandion haliaetus | reverse complement strand
GGTTTCTCTGGGGGTCGCCGGCCGCCCCCCCGGGGCGAGGCAGCGAAAGGGCGGTTCAGGCTCCCCGAGGGAAGGAGGCAGGGCGAGGTGCGAAGGACGCTGGGGTGGCCTTTCCCGGTAGCATCAGGGGCCGCCGGCGGCGCAGCGGGACGGAGCGTGGCTCCCGCCCCGGGGCCAGGCACGGTGGCGTCGCCCCGCTTGCCCGTGGAGCGGCCTCGGCTGCGGCTTGGGAGGCCGCTTCCTCCTCCCGCGGCGTGTGCGGGGAGCCCCGCGGTTCCCCTGCCCCCCCATGGGGTGCCAGGCCGCTGACGGGGCGAGCGAAAGCGGGAGTCTCCCGTGAGGTGTACCGGGGGCGAGCGAGGGAGACGGCAAGGAGCCGAGCCAGGATTTCTTGCTTCTGACTGAAATAACCGCGTGGCCCCTAAGGCCTCCAGCGGATCTACGCCAGCAGTAAAATCCTCTAACAGAAACAAGCATCTCTTAATTTTGAAAGCCGCTGTTAGTCCGTACCGGCAAACTAGCAATCCGCAGATGCCAACTGAACAGGCACAGCTGCCCCACTCGAGCGGCCTGCTCCCGAAAAGAAGGCGGCGTGAACACTCGCTGCCCTCCTTGGAATTACTGTGAAGGGGCAGTAATTGGCTCTAAATGTATCTTTACTAACGCAACCTGTGTTTACAGCTTAAATAGAAAATACATACTCCGCGTGTTTATGCCGGGCTGTTTTTACATTCAGTCTGGATAGAGTAAATAATCAAAAAATCATTAAGTAAATAATTTAAAAAAATTTTACAACCCAACAAACAAACCCCAGAAAACCCAGCAGCAGTTTCAGGAGCGAACATTACTGTTAAAGAAAGCAGCTCCTTAGAAGATGCAATTCCGATGTGGAGAATGCAATCGCTATTTGCCAATTTTAAGGATAGGGAGGTTAATCTTCTAAAAATGCTACAGCTTTGCTTTACAATCTTAAGAATATTAGGAATACTTAAAAACTGACTAGGAAGGAAAATGATGAATAAATAAAATGAATATACTGAAACAAACTACGGCATTTGGTGCACAAGTACTCACATCTTGAGATCTAGGAGAGAGATGATCCTACTGTTCGTTTTGCTGTTTCTTTTTCAACTTGAGTAGGACTTTGGGACGCTTCTGTTATGACAGCTTTTCTTCATTTCACCACGTTCTTCAAAATTAGTATTGTTTGCTTGATCCAAAACCAAAGAGAAGTGGCTCGTTTGCTTACTGTCATCCATTGCAAAAACGTTCACCCAGACACCTCACCCAGTGTGTTTAATATCGTGCAGAAGATATATTTGTATATGCAAAACATTTATAATGACACAGAAAGGCATGCAAAAATTGCCAGATTCAAATGTTTATTAGTACTCTAGCTTGCAGAAAAGGAACTTATGATCTCCATCTCTCCTTCTCGCCCTTACACAAGGTCAACAGGGAAACACTGGCTACTTTCACAGCCTTGAACTCCATGAATGTCACCAACAGGGTGACCTTCAAACCAAAACCAGCAACCAGAACTTGGTCATTTCCCTGGAACTTAGCAGTAACCGGACTGTTAAAAACAACTTCATGATTTAATTGCAGTAACAACAATAAAGTCAAGTAAGGCTAACAACCAGGACTTGCTTTGGTAAATTTACGGGTGTAGGTACAGTGGAGTAGCTGCACCCTGAGTCTGTTGCAGTAGCCTCAAGTTGGAAAATTGGAGCTCAACAGTTCCACAGCCGGTGTTCACTAACCAGCAGAACACAGTAGTTCTACGCTCCCCAAAGCGTCGGGTGAGGAACATTACTATTTCTGAGCGGTTACGCTGGGTCCATTAACTTTACTGGTTTCGGGTGCAGGTTATTTTACCTCGAAGTTCAGGCAACCGCCATTGGGAGCAAGGGCCGTTATTTCCCTGCCGTCCTGGATCAGCTGGGCGCTGACTCGTTGCCGGTGGGGAGAGTTGGGCTGCTTCGCTTCCGCAGGTCCATTTGACAGAGGAGCAAACCGGACACCGAGCAGCAGCTTCTTCGCGTGGGGCAGCCCCCCAGGTCAGTCCCTGCCAGCCCCCCCGGTTCTCAACGTGCCAGGCACGCATGCGGCCCTGTCCCCCGTGCTCCTGGCCGCAGGTGCCCCGCGGCTCGCCAAGGTGGCCACAAGACCCTGACCTCGTGGGGTCCTTCCTCTCCCCGGCTAGGTGTTTTTGCAGTGAACTATCCCGAATTAGTAACTCCGCTGGAAGCAGCCGCCCAGGAGGACTGTTGGCAGCTGGGTGGAAGCGGGTTGTTTCTTTCGGAGAACGCCAGCACTGTTGCATAAGCGCTTCTAAAATGAAATGTTTCGGTTGGCCAAGCAGATAAATCCACCCCAAATCCCACACTTTATCTTGGAACACCCGGTATAATCTGACCTCCAGCGTTCCCTGTGAAATCTGATTTCTGACGTCCCGCAGATCTTCAGAACCAAAGCCGCAACTGGGGGGCCTCAGGGACCGACCCCTCTGCACA
Organism: Pandion haliaetus; assembly: GCA_013401275.1. NCBI lineage: Eukaryota > Metazoa > Chordata > Aves > Accipitriformes > Pandionidae > Pandion > Pandion haliaetus. Next base: position 421,139 of record VYZV01040980.1, on the reverse strand, counting down.
CTGTCCCTCGCTCCCCGCCGCCCCTGCGGCCGGCAGGCCCCGGCTCCCCGGCCCGGCCGCAGCCCCCCGCTCCCCGGCCCGGCGGCAGGCCCTGCTCCGCTTGGGGCGGATCGGGAACTACAGCTCCCGTCGTCCCTCGCGCCGCCGCCATTTTAGGCCCCTTTTGCCGCCCCGGCCGGCCGCCGCCGTCCCCCCGCGGTTTCCTGAGCGTGTGTGAAATGCTGTCAGTGTTTCCTCATGCGCCTCTTCCAGCAGGGAGAACGACGAAGAGGAGGGAGATTTAGGGCTTTGGCTGCCTTGTCTGGTACCTCAGAGGCTGTGGCTTTCTCTCACTTGAACGGCAGCTGCTTTACAAAACACTGATGCCTGTAAAACAGCCCAGACCCTCTGGCTGCCACAGTTACATTCTCCAGGGGAGTGGAGACGGCCAAGTGTTGAGACCTCCTTCCGCAGTGGTAGATCTACCTCGTAACGCAGACTGAGCTTTTTTTGTGGGGGTGGGGTGGGGTGTGTGTCTGTGTGTCTGTGTCTGTGTGTTTCCTCTCACTCCCCTGAAGGTAGACCAAGAATTTGAAGCTTCATCCTTGATCAGGGGGGTTGCTGGACTGTGGTGACACTTTTGGGGATGTGTGGGAGGCCATCCATACTGACTGGCTAACCTGGCAGTCTCTGATTGTCTGATTGGTTGCATGTTTTCTTTGGTGTCTGCAAACCCTGCTTTGCTTCTGAGAAAATTGACGTGTACTTTTCCCTTCTTTGACTACGTGAAACAGTGGTCTAAGAAGGGAGGTTCCTTGTAGAAACTGATAGCACCGTGGAAGCACTCAGGCTGGAACCACAATTAAAGATACATTCTGTTGTCACAGAATGGACCACAGGACATTATCTTGGATTCAGTCTGTACTGACTTTAGCTGTGGCCTGCCACGTGTTTGTACTGCCTTCTCTCCCTTTCTCTGCCTGCAAAGGACACATAACTTGTTCGTTTGTGCCATACTCGTTTGTATTTCAGCATTTTTATTTCTTAGCTTTTGCTTCCGTGCTGATGAAGAACACTTAGAAAATAGCAGCACATGGATGAAATTTTAAGGCACCGTCAGAAAGCCCCTCTATGTCTCTCCTCCCCCCCCAGTTATTTAGGAGGTGCTGTGGGTCAGGAGTACTGAAACATGTAACATGCCAGTGGCATTAAGTGGCTTCACATTCTTTAGAAGAGTGTGTGACACTTCTGCCCCTTCCTAGGGCTGCTTAAAATTTTCAGCTGAGCCATGTCTCTGTACTGGTGTAATTATTCTAAGTTTAGCATCATGCATTTCCAGTGCTTCACAGAAAATTTAGAGATTGTGTTCAATGGGTACTTGTTTATCGCTAGGTTCCCTTACCTCTTTTTTCAAGCTGGAATTCTCACATAAGCATCTGGATTCCTCCTTAAACTGGATAGAAGCAGTATGACTGAGGACAAGCTGTTGAGAGATTTTTAAGATTAACGAATACTCTGTATCACTGAAGGAGAAATGAATTAAGATGGTAAATCCTTTTTAATAGTTACGATGCTAAAGCCCCTATCTTTATCTTATATCTAGAATGCAACAGACAGGAGCTCTTAATCAGTGAGGTAGGTCTTACTGTGTGATCACATCAGCAGCTAGCTGACGTTAGCTGCTGAGCAAGAAAGCAGTGGGTGGGTGTGGGCTATGCATGTACGTAGATAGGTATATACGTATATGAATACACATAGCTGTTAGCGGGAGCAGGTTGTGATTACTTCCTGTCTGCTATTTAGGTGGAGGCGGCTGCAGTGTGACAAAATGTCAGCTAAGTGCTGGTCTGAGCGTCCCTTTGAGAGTGAGCTGCCCACGCTGAAGGCAGGTTCCAAGAACCTGTTTCTGCCTGGGCCGCGGCGTTCCCTCCAGGCTGCTCACAGACCCATGGCTGTGTTCATGAAGGTGACCAGATGGCACATGAGCGCGCTGCAGACGTTGCACCTGGTCCACCAGTAAATATCCCGATTTCAGCTTTCCTGGTCCTGCGTAGACCCTTTGAATGCAAGCTGCAGTCAGTGAGCAATGTGTGGAGAACGCATGCGGGTCGTAGGGTTTGAGGAGTCAGCTCATGTGCCTTGCCCTCTTCTTTGCCGTCACGAGCACAGCCGACGTATATTTTGAGAAGGCTGATGAGGACAGAGGGTCTGCGGTGCCTGTGACCCACGTATCTTTTGAGAATGACCCATCCCAGAAGCAACATGCTGTATTCACAGTGATGTCTATGCACCTCGCTGGCTTGGTCTGACAGTCTGGAAGGAGAGGCACCGTAATTCTGTGGGCATTTAACAACCGCGGTCTCGCTTAGAGTTATCTGTAGGGATAAAAACAATTCAGCTGGAAAGCTGGACGTGCACAAACTGAATTAGTGCTGAAGAAAGGAAACAATTCCAAATATTTGACTTCTAAGCTTGCTACATCTGCTTTCACGTCTGCCAAATGGGGATAATACTATTACTCTGAAGGTATTATAAGACTTCAAAATACATGTAATTCTTTCTCTGGAGTTTCTCTTATCATATGGAAGGCGAAATTTCAGAGCTGTTTGGAAACAGCACCTTCACCTTTCTTTAAGGTTGAGTACAGATAAGAAGTGCTCTTCAGTGTGATTTGAGAGCCTGGAGAGACCATTGGATTTTCTTTTTTTCCTTAGCAATTGGTAGAATTTCACCAGAATGTGTAATCTTTAATTCACAGGGAAGCTGGAACGTGCCAGCGGTAGGTGTCCCCCACCAGAATAAGTCTGAGCACACGAAGAATTTTTCCCGCGGGTACCGGTGCGGTGATGGAGTGGCAAATCCCGACCCCGATTGGCTGGATCTGCCGCCCGTCACGCTGCCAGGCAGAGCGTGGGCGCCCGGCTGCCCGCTGGACCAGAGGAGCAGATGTGCTGGGTGTGGAGGGACTGGCTCTCTTCTCAATGGAAAGAAACGCTGCCATTAGGTTCCTGCTGCTTTTTTTGTATGTGGGATTCGCAGTGTCTGTGGAGCAAATGATTGCGACAGTGGATGGCAGGTCAGTAGCTGAGTGTGTATCCACAAACTCTGTTGGTGGAGTTGAGAGCATGTTTTAAATGTAGTTTGGTCATCTGTGCTGCGTGGAAGTGGGTTTGATCACAGTTTAGAATGTCAGGACGTGTTTTTTTCTTTTCAGGTTTGAAAACAGCAGGGGCTAATACAGAAATGAACTATTTTTGAAGCATACAGTGCATTAAAAATGTAACTTTAAAAGGATTTTATAAACAATACTAGAAATGGTTTTAAAATGAGTGTTTTCTGGGCATCTGTCTTACGTTTCATTACATTTTAATGACTCTCACACTGATTTTCCCTGGTCTGTGTAAAAACGGAGTTCTAAATAGAATAACAGCAGGGTGTGAAAACTACTCGAAGGAACATAGGTGCTAAAATATTCTACTTGTGTAGAATGAATATTTGAAGCACGAATTCAATATTGCAAAGAAGTATTAAACTTACGAAATCGCTAGAGACTTGCATTTATCATTGTTTATAGTTCCATTTCATTCTCTAATGAAACATAAATAGGAAGCCCAAATGGTAGCAGGGGAGAGGACTTTCTAGAGCCAAGCATTACAAAAGTGTAAACAGCCTAAATTGTATTAGTTGAATCATGCCCCACAGTCACTAAAAACACAGAGATCGAATATGCTGATGAAGGGCACAGCTGGCAGTGAAATCTGTGCATTTAAGGCAAGAAGGACATGTGGTGATTTCCTTAAGCTTGTATTAAGAGATCTAGTAGTCAGTTACCGATAAATACTACAATATGTTTTCATTTAAATAGCTTACTTGCTGTTCTCCTCTGCCCGTTTTCAGATTTGTTGGTGGCTTTTTAGTAAAATTGCACTGTTTTGCAATCAGATCAAAATCTGAGAGAGGGCAAGCAGTGAAGCATTACATGAGCTTTATTACAGTAAATATTTAAAGAAATGAAGTTGTGATCCTGACGCCAGTGAATTGGATGGGGATTTTGCCTTTGCATTCAGTGGAGGTGGGATCATGCCTGCACAGTGGTAATATGCTGGAAGTTCTATGAGCTCAGTTTCGTTTTTAATATTAAAAATGAAAGCTTGAGTATCTTGTAGTTCTGATCCAGTTCTTATCAAACATCCACTAAAGTGCAGATCAAACCCCAGTACTCTGTACACTGTAAAATAATTATGTAAATCTGTCTCCCTGTGTCAAATCACACATGAGGCTACCAAAATATGCCACAGAATACTTAAAATTTAAAAAGTATAGGAGTCATGGGCTTTGTAGATATTTCTTAATGATAGAACTTCAATAGATAAATTTCAAATCTAATAACATTTTTTGTTAGGATGTTTCTTAGAAGGAACTAGCTTTTGCCCTGAATCTGGGCTCCCAGGCTTACACAGTTATAATTTTAATAATTTCATTGAAATTACTTATGACCAATATCTCTAGGACTACAATCAGTTCATTGCTACCAGGCTCTCGGCAAGCATTCATCACCTTTCATCATAACTTTGTTCTTAGTGCATTTGAAGGTTCACATGTTATTTTCCAAATGCTTCACAAATGAATTGAAACTAGTTCAGCAGCCAGGGGGAGGTAGTCTGCAGGTGGACAATGTTAGTATTAGAGTGTGTGCTGGTTTTGGCTGGGATAGAGTTTATTTTCTTTATAGAAGCTAGTATGGGGCTATGTTTTGGATTTGTGCTGAAAACAGTGTTGATAATTCAAGGATTTCATTATTGCTGAGCACTGCTTGCACAGTCTTTTCTGCTGCTCACCCCACCCCACCAGCGAGTAGACTGGGGTGCACAAGAAGCTGGGAGGGGACACAGCCAGGACAGCTGACCCCAGCTGACCAAAGGGATATTCCAGACCATGTGACATCGTGCTCAGCATATAAAGCTGGGGGAAGAAGAAGAAAGGAGGGGGGACGTTCAGAGTGATGGTGTTCGTCTTCCCAAGTCACCGTTAGGCGTGCTGGAGCCCTGCTTTCCTGGAGATGGCTGAACACCTGCCTGCCCATGGGAAGCGGTGAATGAATTCCTTGTTTTGCTCTGCTTGTGCATGTGTGGCTTTTGCTTTACCTATTAAACTGTCTTTATCTCAGCCCACAAGTTTTCTCAGTTTTACCCTTCTGATCCTCTTCCCCCATCCCACCACCGGGGAGTGAGAGAGTGGATGCGTGGCGCTTAGTTGCTGGCTAGGGTTAAACCGTGACAGACTGGTAACTCTGGAGTAATTGAAATACCGCAGTAGAGTACATTTTGCCATCTGATGCAGTTTGTCAGAGCAGCAATATGAAGAGTAGAAGACAGTATGAATATGTCTTCCTTTAACCTGACGGTGCGAAAACTGTCTATGGCCTCTACACTTGATCACTCTTGAGTGCCAGGCTTATTCACGCGGCTCATTTGAGTGGACAAAAGACTGCTCACGTGGAGGTCTTCAAGGGCTGGGGTCTATATGAACTTTTTCAGACAAACAAGCCAGACTTGGTTATCTCATGTAGATGGATAATGACATCTGATAAGAGGGAATTCACACTTCTTTATACTTATAATCTTATTTATTTGGGTTTTACGCAGTGATTAGTCATCCCAGTGCTTTGTATTAGGGCTAATCCAATTTCTTCTGGGTTCCTGACATACTTGGTATGGTAAATTCAACATACAACATACATGTCTGGCTGTATCTGGGCAAGTTATTTATGAATTGGTAAGGAAAAATGTTAGTCATCAAAACATATACCATGTGTGCAACTGAATTTGAAGTTTTAGGGTAGAGTGGCTGAAAAAAATGATAAATTTAAAAGTCTAGTCTCTAATTCAGTTTGCTAGAAATGATTTGCTGTCACTGATTTGCAGGTCTAGCCACAGCTGATAGTTTTGCAGGCAGTGGAGAAGAAGGCTCTAGTGCTAGCTAGTTTCCTGTCTCTTATACATGTAATGAACATTTTTATATACAGAAGGGAATGCATATTTTTAACATGTTATTATTTTCCCATGTTTTCTTTTCACGTTTTTGTTCTATGAAGCATGCTCCATGCTCCCTTTGCATGAGAGCAAGAGGGCCTCCCTGCCAGAGATCGCCTGTGAGTTCTCCAGCTTGCCTTTTGTTTGGAAAGGCTGCTGATTTGACGGCAGGATGGCTACTGAAGGCCACCCGTTCCTGTGAAAGATCGCACACTTCTGTGACACCTCAGGGTTATGAGTGTCAAAGGCAGCTGACAAACCCGATAACATCAACATCAACTACTGCTTGCTCAGAAACCAGGAGGTGATCCTTCCCTTATGCCGCTGATTGACTGACTATGCGATAGCTAGCGATCTGGCTTCAGTGAGAAAGAGCAAAGACGACAAGCCTGGCCATGATGGATTTCCTTTGCCTTTCCCTAACAGGGCTGCAAGCATTGTGCAGGAGGAAAGGAGGCAGGCAGCACTGCTAATAGAGTAACTAACAGGAGTACCTAGGTGGAGTTACTTCACTTGCATGCCTCTGCCTGCCTCCCAAGTGTGCCTGCCATGTGGCTGATCGTATTTGTCATACTGTGGCACTTAGCAGCGGTTCCCAGGTCATTCTCTCCACTGCATTCCTCATCAGAGCACGAATATTTGATTAGCTGTGCACATTCATCTATATTTGAGTATCTTCACGCTGAAAACAGAACCTTGACATTTCTTCTGGAGCAGCACGGCTGCACATTGCTGTGGTTTTGCATGTGATGTAGAGGGGTCAAACTGCATCGTCAAGAAGTCCCAGTGTGCACCTGCCGGGCCGCGTGGGGGCCGCTTATAACTGTTCTGGTTAGGATGTAACCCCACCGGGGCATTCACAATGAGTTATGCTTCATATATTCATTGTGTGCTCTCCTCAAGGCTTGATGTTGCCTATCAATTAGCATTCCTTGAGGTGATTTAATTGGCATGACCATGGTATTAGCCTTATCCCAGATGGGAAGCTAAGTAATGATTATTTTTTTTTTAATTGACAATCATGAAAACAAAAATAACCCTTCCTCTTCCCAGAACAGCATAAAAACCTTTCAAGTCCAGCGAGGGAATGAAATGAATTACACAATTTTATGCCAGTCTCGTCTCATCCCAATATTTTAGTCTGCACACTACAGCATGGTGATTTCTAAACTGGAGTAGTGGGCTATGAGCTTTTAATTATGTATATAGGGAGGAGCTAAAAGTGAAATGAAACATAACTAAATATATATAGGTACAACTAAATATAACTGAAGTTGCAACAACTAAATAAATTACATTGATTTCCTTTTGGTGTGCCTCAATTTTGTAGCTATTATCATGAAAAAATGCCCCCAAATTGTCTTTTTCCAGCCTGAAGGCACAATCTATTATGAAGGAAGATTGGAAGAGAAAAATAAGGCTGCATCAAATCACAAAACCCACATTCCTAATCATTAAACAACCTAATGGAGAGTTCTGCCTGAAAAAGGAAACAAGGTTTGGTCCATTTTAGCTGTGTCGTTCGTCACCTGTCTGTCAAAATGAGGATTATTTCCAGCCATCTCTGAAGGCTGCTCACTGTTGGCATGAGACCTTTGAGTGGCTTGGAGACCTCAGCCCAGCACTAACCCTGGCACCCAAAGGGCGGTGGGAGAAAGTGGGACCCACTTTGGAAGTGCACAGCCTCCTTGCAGTCACCGGGATTTAACATCTACAGCTGAGGAGAAAGTTGGTCCCACTATATGTGAATAAATCCGCCAGACTGAGTTTAAACAGTGGTATCTACACTGGACTTTTTTGAATGTAAGACCTTTTTAAGGTTCTTTCAGCTCAGATCGCAGCCACTGCTGCGGTGCTGCAGAGCCTAGCTGTCTTTTTGTGCTGTGTTACGTTTTCTCTCAAGACTGTCTTCTGCCTTACTGCCCTGGTTGCTGACGGGACGGAGCAGCCTGCCCGGTGGTCTGGAGTAAAGCTGCTCATCAGACCTGGAGTTTGGCGGCAAAGCGACAAGCTGGAACACAGACTCCGCTTCGCTTTTGTCTGTTTTGCCTTCTCAGTTTGAGCAGTTTGCAAGGGGAGGCAGGAGATCTGTTTGTGGCAGCAGAGAGTATGCCTGCGAAAGGACGTTCTCACTGGAGAGACACCGATCTGAGGAAAGAGCCTGCTGCCCTCCTGAACCTCGAGTGTAAACAAGACATTGTGTGTGAAATCTGGGCTTTGCTGAAGCTGGTAACATTGCCATGGGTTTCAGGCAAGCCAGGTTCAGCGTGATCAAACTCTGACTGCCAGAGTCGCAAGGGCATGGCAGCAAGCAGGGCAGGCTCCAAGCCATCCCACGTTTCTCTCTTTGGTGACGTTACGTTGTTTGGACTCACATCTGCCATTAAGGATGCCGTGACGGAAATTAGGTTGGGATCACTCCTGCAGTACATGCTAGTGGTAACACAGATCCCCCTACCCAGGGAGTCCATCGGGGAGTGGGTTCACCCAGCTGTTCAAGGGCTCCCCAGTGAGGCCAGGGCTTGACTCCGCAGTTCAAATACCTTATGGTTCAATTTACACATAAATACTGAAAACTTCTTTTATTCCTAGTCCTTATATGCTGGTCTTTGTGTGTATCTTTCTAAGTATTTTGCTTCTGTGGTGGGTTGGAAAGGTGACAAGAAACAAGGCAAGAAAAGAAGATGGAAGTGTATTTCCACGTGAAGTGGCTGTGGTGCAGGTCTGTCCCCGCTATTGCTTATGGCCTGGAAGGCGCTGTGTGGGCAGAAGTAGGGCAGGGTGTACGGAGTCCCCGTGGGATGATACTCATCTGTGAGTGTGGGAGTGCCCCTGTGTTCACCTGCTTGGGAATGCTGATGGCGGACTTGAGGAGTAGACATGTGTCATCAGATCAGTAGATCAATCCACTGTAGGGGGCTGCTGCTCTCAAGGAAGCTGCTGTGGTGTGGAGGGGGCAGGAAGGTGTTCCTGTGACTCAAGGAGTAGAGTCTGGTCCTAAGGGAGAGCCTGGTTTCCTGGACTTTGATCTTCTAGGTCTTTTGGTGTTGTATGTGAATCTACTGGACTTGATTCTCTAGTTCAGGAAAGCAGATCATACTTACACCGGCTGAAGACTTATGCCTAAATTATACCAAAGAAGAAAATCAAAGGCTGAAAATTCCATGAGCCTGGTAGTTGTCACTTGAGATGTGCTTCACTTGTGCCCTACTTTGCAGCTGACTTCCATGGGATTTGGGATTGCTTGGAACCATTCAGGAGCTGTCTTTAGATGGCTGTAAATCGGGGCTTAAGGCATAATAGTAGCCCAGTGCATTTGCTTTATCCTGAAGGAATTCAATGTGTTGCTTCTGATCCTCACTGGGGGCTGAGGATGGTGCAGCGCTATCCTTGTGTTCCTCTGCTTGTGGGCTGGAACTGGTTCAGTCTCTAACCCAAAACTGATGTCCCATGGAAAGGGACAAGAGGGGTAATGAAGCCTTTAGTCAGTATGGTAAGGATATGGGAATGCCTGGCGGGGCTGATCCACCTGAGGCATCTCTGAAAAGGCATATTTAACCTGGGTACACTGGCTTTGGATTAATTTGCCCTGTTCCTGTGACATTAACCAGCCAAGGATCTAAGTTACGTTTTGAATGTTATATTGAACACAGCAGGAACAGGAGTTCTCCCCAGTAAACTTGCTGCAGGCTTTAAATCCAGATGCTGTACAGTAAATATTTTCTCCTCTCTTCTAGTTCACGTGCGTTTTCAGATCAAGATTCTCTGCAAAAAAATGGTAAGGCTTTTTTTTTTTTTTTTTTCAGTGGGCTGAACGCCTGGATACTGCCTCTGTTAGTGCGGCTGTAAAAGATCTTCATTCCCAGATGTTGCTTCTGTCAGCATTAGTGACTCTTCTGTCAAATGTTTTGTTAAAGTATATCCCTCTTTAACAAATGCCCTTTAAAGGATTTGCCTGGTTAATCACTAACTGACTCTGGGATACAGTGAGAATGTGGAAGAAGGAAGTATTCACTCTTTTTTTTTTTTTAACCAAATGAAAACAGAGTTAAATGGTTGAAGGATGGAGCTGTGAGAGTGTCCATGAAATGATCTGTCATCTGTGAAACTTCATTCTCCTGGCAAGCAGTTGGGCCATCGGGTTATTTGTCACAGTTTCCCATCTCTGGCCAGTGCAAGGAAAGAAATTCCCACCCATAGTTAACATGCTTTTGCCATGCAGTTCAACACACACCCTTTGACAATAGAGTTTGCTGTATGAAGAAAGAAGAAGCTTTTGTTAAGTGTGTTTGGGATGAATAAATACATGTATAGGTGGAATGCTGTCATTTTTGGGCACTGGATTTTTTCCCAGTAAGGGTGGCAAGGTGTTCAATGAAAAGAAGAGGAACCTTGTTGTATGAGTAAGGTAAAATAAACTAGAAAATGCATGTATTGAAGGCAATATTTGTACCAAGCCAAATACTTTACAAAACAATATCAGGTATTCTAACATACACATTTTGTGCAGGGATAATTATTGTTTGCATAAGAACATGCAAGATTATGCTTTTATAAATGATTGGATGTTTTCTTTGTAGGCTAGTAACACACTTTCTTCTGCAGGTCGACATTACGATGGTGGTGTGAAGCCAAAATTTAATGTAAGTCAAGTGGCAGTTACACAGGTAATGTTTGAAGGACTGGATCTGTAAAGTTTTTTCATACCACATTTAGATCTTTTAATTTGCATTATTGAACTAAATAATACATTGTTTACAAGAAATAGCCAACAGAACTGTCTAAATCACTGCGATATGGTACTGATTCACTACCTGCTGTACAAGATAACTTCTGCTTCTCTGAGAAGTGAGGTGAGGCTTCAGTTGCTGTTGCTGGTGTTGACTGGCAGTGGGTTTGGGCACAGGGTCATACTGAAAGAACCAAATCCTATCATCCGTGTTCTCTACAATGCCATTTGACTGCTGGGGCCGGTATTTTGCTTGTATCACTTGATACTAAAAGAATAGCTGAAGCAAAACTGCTGATTGTTCAAGTTTAGTGGGAGTTTTTCCTGAGTCCAGCCTGTAGGTCTTGTCAAAAACTGAGCATAAAAGGCTTCCTTACCAAAAAACCTGCAAGTGATGCAATCTAATGTAAATAATCTTTTGATTAAATCCCTCTTATCTGTATTTCTGAGAAGACAGCCTTATCATGTATACAAATGACAGCATGGTTAATGTTTCTTGCTGGCTGTTGCATCATGTTTTCTTACCATGATCTTACCTTGCTTTCAGCTTGTTGCTGTGAGTACTTACTAATTTTATTCCTAAAGGAGTCTCGTGCCATATGTAAGGTCAAGTATCAAAAGGGGTCTTTCATGGTCTGAGCTGGGAACCGTGATTCACTAATCTGAACAGCAAAAAAAAAAAATCTCTCTTTAAGCCAAGACAAAGCTTTGGGCTTAACCATGTCCATTCTGGAGCCTGGTAAGATGCTGTTTGTGTCTGGGATTCAGAATACATCTCTTGTTTGTGCATGATTTGAACTTGCTTAATCATATCACATGCAAAGCAGCTATGCAGACATTGTATATGCAGACATTGTATACGTTATCATATTCAGATAGGATGTATGTGTAGATGGACAAGAGCTGATGTCTGGAAATTTTAGTTTGAAATATGGAAATAACAGTTAAATTTTGCAGTCCTTTCTGAGCCCTAACTCACTGTCTCAAATTATATTGCCTGACAGCCAATTTGTCCTCCCTTTGCTATGAAATTTGGCTTTGAAGGGATAGCATTTTTCTAATGTCTACAGATGGCATGGAAGCTACAGTCCCCAGGTTTTAATCTTGTGAACAACTGGTTTTGTAAAGGCAGGGGTCCATACTTGAGCCATCCTGTTCTGCAGCAGGCATTTTCCCGATTTTAAAGCCATCAGGAGCCAAACTGTCTGCAGGTAGATGTAGACTTGGACATTTCTTTCACCTGGACAGCTGCCTAGTGTGCTTTCAGCATGGTAGGCTGTGTCCCTGGCCCAAGCTGAGTCCTCTTTAGTGTGTTGTAGTAATACTTACAGGTGTCCTAGGGAGTATTCTGCTGGGGTGAGCACCTTGTGATTCTAGCTCTGCTTCAACTTTGTATATTGGGCAGCTCTACAGTGTGCTGAGGTGAGATGGGAGAATGCTAAGAATGTCGTTTGCCCCCGTGATACTACCCTAGTAGAATAAATACAACTTACATTGGCTCTCTGGCCAGTTCTGGAGCTAGAGGTCTGTATGGTGCCATTCCCATGGTGGGAAGGGGTTAGCCAGAGATTTCTCTGCTTCCTCAGTTCAGTACTGCTGCAGCTGAGAACTGGCTTCACAGATGCTCTCCAAAGTGCTGGCCTCATTTATTCTGCTAAGATGGAGAGTAACTCCTGAAATACACATCTCCTGATACCGATCTTTTATGTGGTCAATCAGGTTGTCAGCTACAACTTGAGCAGGAAAGGACGGTGGGAAAGAACATCCTGGAGGCCATTCACCCACAGCCACTACAGCCCTCTCAATGTCACAGTTAATGGCATCCCCTGCATTCTCTTCTGGGCCAAGAGGATCATGGTTAAGTTGGAAAACCACACACAACTGGATTTGACGGAGAAGACATTTGGTGTCCATGCAACAGTGGATGTTGGAGATTCAAACTGCAGTGAAGACAATGCAATGTAAGGTGGCGTTCTACTCTGCCAAGGGAACTAGTACCAGATAACAAGCCTAGTAAATACATACTGCAGGAAACAGAACTTGTTTTATGTGGTGTAAGTGCCCCAGGGGCAAGCAAGCTCCTTCCTATAATGTCCTGATATTGCAGGCAGCAGGGCAGCACGGATTACGTACTTACAGACCAGTCTTTCATGGGGCACATAGTGTACATAGCTGTCTTCATCTTTTGCAATAGAGTAGTCCTTGTGGCCAGCCAGTTTTGCTCTTGGTGCCTATGAGGCTGAAGCTGTTAATCTTTTTAGCCTCAAGCTGTTTTACACAGCCACTTGGGAAATTGAATAGTGGATCCTATGCTGAATTTGGGGGCTTAGAGGCTGGCTGTGCATCACTACTTATCCCTTCATAGGATGTGTGCCAGCAATAATGTAAACTATTGGTACAAGATGCAGATGTATATTTAGAAACAGTTGGGTAGCCCCAAGTCCCAGGATGTGATCTGTGAGTTGCCGAAGCCAAAGAGTGAATTCACTACAAGTTTGCATGTGACCTGAGGAGTCTCTGAGAACCTGAACTCTACATCCCAGTCTGTCATGAATTTGTTCAGCGTGAACAGCATTTAGCAGCTTTGCTCCTGCTAAACCTGAGTGAGAACTATGTATTAACCCAACTGGATCCAAAACCCTTCAATCCCATGGCTATACTAGAAAGGCATGTAGTTTTTTTTATTTCCTTTCTCATGTACCTGACCACTTCTCTCCCTCCATGCTGACTGGCTTCATGTCTAATACCAGGTCATTGATTTCCATTCTGGTAGGCAAGAGTTAAAAATTAGGAGGTGGATACCTAACAGGGCATGTGCTGAACATGGGCACTGAGTCTACCCCATAAACTATTTTTAAATCTGTAATGACACCCAACAATAAAAATAACATGACCAAAAGCAGCAGTTTCATTTAGGTCCTATACAACATTTCACCTGTATATCTAAAGATGAGCTAATGCAGCACTATGATTTGACAGGCAGAGGAAGAGAATGGAATAATATTATTTTAAAAATAAAAAGTAATAACAAACATCCTTCTCTTCTGGTCTGCAATTCAGAAATACTCTTAGTCTTATTAGTAATGATTGTAACCTTATAGAAAATGTACTCACGCAAAAGTAAGGATTTCAAAACACAAAGTGTAGTTTTACAGTTGTTCATGAGGCTTGAAAAAATGGAAAGACAGTGCAGTGGTGGACTGCAAACTCCTACTGGAGCTGCTGTTTGGAGACTGTTAGGTTTGAGCAGGCTACTCTGCCTACCTATCTGTCACAGGTACCTCTACAGTCTGGTTACAGTAGTGGATCCTTCATTCTGTAAATAGAGGATTCTAAGAAATTGAGAGTTGTCCTGGCTTTGGCTGGGAGGGAGGTAATTCTCTTGTGTTTTGGGTTTGTGGTGAAAAAAGTGTTGATAACACACCAGTGTTTCGGCTTTTGGTGAGCAATGCTTGCAGAGTGTCTAGGCTTTATCTGTTTGTCACTCAGCCCCTGCAGCGAGTAGGTTGAGGTTGGCAAGAGGCTGGAAGGGGGCAGTGCCTGGACAGCTGACCCGAGTTGGCTGAAGTTATGTTCCCTGCCATATAACGTCATGCTCAGCAATAAAAACTAGGGCAGAGGAAGAAGAAGTGGGTAGGGGCTGTGTCTTCCAGGGTGGCTATTGCTCAGAGATTCTCTGGGCATTGGTCTGGTCGTGGGAGATGGTCAGTGATTGCCCTTGCAAAACTTTGGTCTTTTTTTTTCTCTTTCCTTCACTTATTAAATGCTATCTTGACCCATGAGTTCTCTCTCTTTTGCTCTTTCCTGTTCTCTCCCCGTCCTGCTGTGGGGCGGGGGAGGCAGAGTGAGTGGCTGCATGGGTCATTGCAGCTGGCTGGGGTCAGCCCACCACAGGGCTGTATATTCTGCTTGATGCATTACACTGGAAGATAATTGGGAATTTATAGAACAGATTATTCATTAAAAAAGCTGCAGGAGCAGTCAGGAAGCAGAACTACTCTACAGCATACCCCTGACATACCTTTTTATCAGTGGTTCACCATATCTGAGGTTTGATCTCAAAATCTGTGTGTCCAGTGCCATCTTATCTGCCAAGTCTTCTGATCTTTCTCTTTGTTTCTCCCATGGATTTCTGAGTAGCCTTGAACTAAGGACACATGCATTGGACTGTAGCAGAGGAGGAAGGGAAAAACTGGCTTGAATGTTGCTGTGTAATCTCAGGTTTAAGGAGTGACCTAGATTACGCCAGTTGATGCTAAGTGCTCACATGATGCATTGCCCAGTTTTTTCTCACCCCAGAAAAGTCCCTTAAACTTCTCCCTTCTCCAGCCTTCTTTGTTAAGACAATACTCTGTTGTGGCTTTAGGCCAACGCAAAGTAGCTGGAGCCAGGAAATAATATTTGACACCAAACACATATGCATTTGCTCGATGAATATAATAATCCAACCTGCAGGGCTATTTATGCACCAACTTCTGGATCAGGCCACTGAACTGAATGCCGTATTTGCCCGTGTCTAATCCTCAACTATCTGCCTAATTTCCCTTTGTAATAAAGCAAGGGATAGACTAGATTCAGTGTCCTGGCTTATGGGACCAGTGTTAGTCAAGGTACAAGAAGAAGTCTAGATCTCATATGAAATCATAAGGCTAGCTGTTTTTTCTTCAGCTTTAGGTTTGGAAGGCTTTCAGGTGCTGCATGGTTTCACCATATTTTGTCTCTAACTTAGTCTGAAAATGTTATGTCAACACTGAGAATCTATTATGCAGGTTTTAAGAGACAAAATATTTTTGTTAAGCCAAAAAAATGTATGCCACTCAATCATGCAATGCTACAATGCATTAATTCCAGAGATGGCAGAAGGATGGTAGACTATGCATTAGTTTACAGTTAACCTGCTGCTTTACACTTTAGTGCAGGTGCCCATGTTCACCACAGTTAAGCTTTGTAGAGCTACCTCACAGTGTATTTATATTGCTCTAACAATGCGCATGTGTGGAGTTTGAACTCAAATGTCATCTGCATTTGTTATGCTCTAGTGTCTAAATAGATGAGGATAATGTGGCTGTTTAGACTTTCTAATGACATACAGAAGTGATTCCTGACTAAGATATCATGGCTTGAGAAGGAGAACACAGACCAAATTAACCTAATCGTCAACTGATGTTGGAAGCAGTGGGATTGAAGTGTGTTGAAAGTTGAGCAGGCAGTTCTGTTCTTTCTGGATAGTCTAGGCCTTGTTCAAATTAACAGCCTAACTACTGGATTTCACTGCAGAAAGATTTAATCCTTTCATTATTTTCTTCTACTGACTTCAAAGGTATACTGAGCAAAAGGCTTCATGTATAACTGTGCTTAATCTTTTGTGTGCTTTTTTCTCTTAAGATTTCTGAAGTTTTTATCTAGCCTGATGTTACTTGCTTTTTCACCTAGGCTTTCTCTGAAGTTTGGTGACATTGGCAACCTAAAGGGATTTGTTATTAGGTAAGTTCATATGATAAAGAAAATACTAGATGTTTAAAGAAAAGATAAAGATGATAAAATATTACATGTTAATATCCATTGTTATGCAGTTGCTTGTGCAATTTGTTTTGGGAAAATATATGTAAGCAAAAATACTGTGGTAGAACTGTTGGTTGTGTAATCAAGACACCTGCATTTAATAGGTCTGTCATTTTACAGACAACATCTGCCTTGTTTTATTAAGGCATTTCTTCTTCTATGTTGACTTTTCTGTTAATGAGAAAAGTTTGGGTCATCCCTTTTTAATAGAATCTTCCCGTGTCTGAGATTTTTTGCTAAACCCTGCTAATTAGCTACATTTTTGTCTGGGAATTTTGCCGCAAGAAGTGATAGTGAGGGCTGTTCAGGCATCAGACTGTGACCTACTTTATGTTTGCTTCTAGGCAAAGAAAACAACATTTCTTGATAAATGGTTTTCCATATCTTGGATGGATGTGCAATACCAGTGTTGCACATAGATTTTTCTCAGTCATTTAGGAAAAGTCACATTTCCTCTCACTGTGGGGGAGAGCAGCAAACTCCTTCAGCTGCAACAACGATGAAACTCAAATCCCTTTCCAGACTCAATAGGAGGAGCTAGAGCTCACACTGATATAAATGGGTGAAACTTTGGTAATACCAGTGTGTCTTCTAAGATGTTCAACACGTGAATTTAATAGTTACAACTCTTAGCTAGACTTGTTTTCTTACTCATCTTTCTTCCCATACAATATTTTCAGATTCTTATTAACAACCAGATATTACCAGCTGTCTGTTCAGAACTGGTTCAGTTTACACAGACTGCAACTTCTTTACAACCACTCCATACAAGCGACGTTTAATGCAACCAGAATATATGCACCAGCAAGTTACTCCTACCACTGTGAACATGTGAGCAGCTTGCAGAGATATGATGCACTCCTCATACCCAGCTCTGCAAATGACCTTTCAAAGCTTTGGGAAGTCACTTTTATTGATTTCCAGGTAATGTCATGGAATTAAGCCAAATGGGTCCCAGAGGTAGACTGGAAATTTTGCATTTCACTGCCAAGAAGGTATAATGATGTTCCATGTGCAGTTTACAGGATCTCCGTGGAACTTGAAATAGAAATTGAATAGAAATGAAGACTTCAATTATTATACTTATCTTCCTGTCAAAGCAAATGAAGGGCTATATAGATTTTCTGTAGTCTCTTGCCTGTGTTTCCCTTTAGTCAGGAGTGAATTTAACTTTCAGTGTTATATCTCTCTGAGCTGGGGTCTCAAACCCAGCATCAGTAACAGCATCAGTCACCAAGTATGGGATTCATGTCCCTTAACTTTTGATGCCAAGTAATTTTAACCTTGTGCCCTGATTGTAGTCACCCCAGTCTGCCTCTAAAGCCAGCGGATAATTCCTCTGACTCATCTTAAGTCCTTATTTTAGGATGAGATTAATCATCTTCTGAAAGTGCCTATTTTTCTGCATTTGACAATAAGGAAGCCTAAGATGACTGGGCTAGGATGTCTTGCTTTAAGATACCTAAGTCATAGGGGTTGAGGAGCTGAAAAAGGGGACTGGGGGAATGTTGGACCCCCTTTTCTGACCATGTGATAAATGCCCATGGAGTGATCTAGTGAAGCAGACAGTCAATTCCCTGAATGCTAATGTGGTAAACCCCATGTCAGAACTGAAGCCACAAGTAAAACTTATGGGTATTGGCCATAGCCGAATGCAACTTCATGTAGTTTAGCTGATCTGCTGCCATATACTGCACATTTGGATCTGGTGAGAAAAACCTAGTATTAGGATAGGCCATTGAGAATATTTCCTTGTTTGTCATGTTGAAGTTTATGCAGTTTGAACCAGAGACTCTGGAGATTCTCAACAAATGATACTGGAAATGCACTGTTAATTTGAAAGGTACTATGCTTGCAATTAAATGTGACCGGGCTATCAAGAGTCATCATAGAAGATATTCTTTAAAACACAACTGCAAATCCCTTGGGTAGCAGAGTGCAGGGGATTAGAATAACTGGCAGTTTCTAGAAGACTGACCTGGATGAACTCTGAGTGTTAACTTCAGCTGGCACTGATAGTTACAATTTTGCAGTTGGCAAATATTAAATTAAAAATTCTTACTGGCATCAGGAGCAAATTCATGAAGTTGTTTGTAACCAAGACAGCAAATACCTTGTTTAATATGAGCTCTTTTATTCTCTTTGTAGATTCAGGGTTTTAACATTCAAGAAGGACATTTTGCCTATGCAAAAGACTGTGCATCCTTTTTCTCTCCAGCAATACTTATGGGATTGGTTATGTCACTGATTCTGCTGCTGGTTCTTGCCTATGCTCTTCATATGTTGATCCACCTGAAATCTCTTGACAGGCACTATGAATGCAAAGCTTCTCCGGCCTATTTTGCACAGATGAAAGACAATGACATGGGGGAGGAGAAAGAGCCACTGAGAAGCAGTGGAAATGAGTCCTATGAACTTAGAAACCAACAGTTCTGTAAAATCTATATTTAGCAGTATGCATCTGTCTCAGTGAAACAAGTGGTATTTTCTTCTGCTGGCACAGTCGTATGTAATTTGTGCAGATTTTTCACCAACTGATGAAAGGAAAAGTAGGTAACAGACTGTTTAGCCAGTTACTGTCTGTTATTTATTGATAACCATCTCAAAGATGCCTTGGGAAATGAGAGAAAAAAAAATTCCCTTGTGAGTAAGAGATTCCATGTGATGGGAGTTTATTCCTGTAGTACAAAACCAAAATGTGTATCTTTTCAGCCAGCTTGCCAAGTCCTGAGGAGAGAATCAGTAATGGAGCCTTTGAAATTAAATAAAGGTACAAAAGATTGCAAATAAAAAAAAAAAAATCTCTTTGCTTATTCTTTCGGAAGGCAAGATCTTTCCTGGGTTTGTATTTGCTTCAGCCACCTTGCTCCGTGTCCTGACAAAACAGCATCCATTCCTTTCTCAGTATATGTTTTCCTTTTATTTTCCAAATTACATCCTCTCCTCTTTGTCCTCATAAACTCCTGTTCTTCCTTTGCAGTCTTCAGAGACATATAAGCTATGTATTATGCACTACACTGATGAAATAGTGATGGCTCTGGTACAGCAGCATCTTGTTACTTTTCTCTGTCTAAGCTGGAGGCTTACTGTAAGGATCTAGCGGGAGAACAGTGGACATCTGGTCAAAGGCTTACCCTTAACTTCCCGGCTCAACTCCATGCCAAAAGACGGATTATGAGCATTATACCCTGTAATTCTAGGTTAATTTCTTTTCTATCAAATCCCATCAGTCCTTCTTGGGAATTTTACGTGAATGGAGATAGCCAGCGCTATAACTGAAAATATAGGCAAAGTGGTGGAAGAAGCTGCCCAGTAGCGAAAAGGATACTGTGATATAATTTTCACTCCTCCTTCTGAGCATTTAAGATACTGTCTTCCCACTCATCCTTTCTTCTGTTCAAGTCAAAGTTTGGGAACTCCAGATTAGCCTGTAATTTGGCCCTGACTTCTAGCAAGGAAGAACATGGTCATGTACTAACTGTAGCGCTTTTAGGTCACAAGTAATACAAACCCCAGCATGTTAGAAAATCTTCTGCAAAACAGATTTAATGAACAAATGCCTTTTTTATTTTAGATAATAGATCTAATTAGTTGTTTGTGGTCTTTGTAAAATATACCGCAGTACTCTTTAAACACCTTGAGAGATGTTCAAAGATCTCCTGTTTATTAGCAGAGATGACACACAGACTAGGTGTGCAGTCCAAAGCAGTTAGTTGATTTAGGAAGACACTTCAGAGAAAAAAAAAACCCAAATCATCTTTGAGCTGTAACCACACGTAAGACACAAGCTTCTGGGGACTTGGCAAGGCTGCCCGTGGCCAGTTATTGCCAAGCTTTATCTGTTTCATAAAGGAAGCAAGCAGAAACATGAATGTCTGGGAACCTGAATGAGGGTAAAATGAGAAGGTGCAGATAAAACCTACAGTATTCTACATGGAGTGGCAAAACACTCGCCGGCTTGGTCCCCTGCGCTTACACAGAGCGATGACAGATGTAGGCTGATGGCAATATTAGAAGGAGTTCAGAATGCCAGTGCTAAATAGGTGATGTTCCTCACAGTCTGGAGAACAGTGCTGTTGTGCCTGGGGTCTGCTTGGCTGTCAGGCAATAGAAATCTGATGCTCATCAGTGACAGCCTGACTGTCAAAATTACCGTCATTCACTGGTGTAAAATACCCACTCTGCAGAGCCGTGCACGGTGGCTTTGGGCATGGCAGCGCTCTCTAAACCTCATGTTCTCTGAGGCACAAGTGCGCTAGTTCCTCCTGCACAGCTCGTTTAACCTTCTGGTTAGCACCTGATCATGCTGTCAGTATAATTCTTACCTATCGTTTTCTTGCATGTTTTAAGTAGGCAATATTGGCACTGTTGCTGTAAGAGGTTCTTATGAGACCGATACATCAGGAATAAGGGACCTTCCCTCTAATCATGTCCCTAGCTCCTCGTGTCCTTCTAAACCTCCTTCCCTAGCTGTTTTCCAACCCACATATGTTCTGGTTTTGAGGGTGAGATGATACCTGCTGGCTTTATGCTCGAGAGACTCAGCACTGCAGATCTCCAGCACATGTCAGCGCAGAATTTTTTGGTGCTGAATTAAAAGATGTGTGGGGACTTTCAGCAGGAATGACCTTGAGAGGTGAATTTACACCCACTGTTTACAAAGCAAACTTCACAAGAAAAAGAGAAGGCAGAGAAAAACAAAAAGTAGTCAAGAAAAAGAAAATTCCTCTACTTCTCTCAGCTTTCTGTAAACCAGGACACAACTGGTATTACACCCAGGATCTCTTGAGTGGAGGAGTACAGTTAGGAGTTATCTTTTCTCTGCTGGGACTTTTCATGTCATGTTTTCTACTCTGCCAGGTATGCTCAGTATCATCACATTTCTACTCAGGTGCCAGCAAGATTTAGAAAGGAGAAATACACTAATTGAGTTAGACAGGAAATACAATGTTCAGTCATAGGACTGGAATTGTGAGCCATGTATTTGTAAAGAGTTAATGATGCTTTAATGGAAAAACAGCACCAGAAGAAAAAAAAAATCATTATTATTGCAGCCTCTGTCTCCTGGTGCCACATACAAAAGCAAGCACCCGTGGCTGAAAAAGGCAAAATGTGGGTTTTTGCATTCCACGTAGGCTGCGTTTTCTGTGAGCCAAACAATCTTTATCAAACGCACATTTTGGAACAACAGAGGCATTCCATTGGTCTGGTCCTGAAACAAGAAAATTCAAGTTAAATTAATTGCTTGCTACAAAAAATAAGTTACACTGGTACCAACAGACTCATCAATAAAAGATAAGCCTTTTTACATAGTCCGCATTCTGCATCGTTTTGATGCTGCATGAGAGCACAGCAGCCTTTTCAACATCTATACGTCCATTCAAACAAAAGCCTTATAGCGTCTTTTCAAAACTGATTTGCTGTTTCAGATTCAGGGCCCCGTCCACTCTCACGCCAAGTCAAAGGGAAGAGTCTCATTTCCTTTAAGTGAAACAGGGTTAATTTCACAGGCTATGCAGGTCTCACTGTGCGATGGTAACACTGAATTGAACAAATAAAAACGTTTGTTTCTTACACGTTTCAGCTGCTGGAGTTAGAATTTTATGTAATTTCCCCTTACCACAGTATCAGGCAACTTCACACCTGCAGAAAACTAGGATTTCAGGCAGTACATTAGGCGGTGTTGTTTGAACTGAAGTGGTGGACTATTGGCATAGTATTAGTTACAAATGGATAAGGAATAACCAAAGCCAAGTTCACTGTGAAGACAGGGAGAAGAACCATGGGTCCCACTAGCTGGTAAGTAACACTGAATTCCAGCAAGCCAGAAGAAACAGATTTCTTTCTTTCCTTCAGGTTTTTAAAATGGTGGCATTTTCCTCCCCTCCTTTGAACACTGATTCTTGCTATAACAGCACTGGTATTTGTGGCAGAGGGTTTTTTTGTTTTTTTTTTAATTGGGGACTTTAAAAAAGCTGGATGCAACCTTCAGTTTCAGAGACTGTCCCCAGGAGCATGGAAAGAAGGCCTGTTAGGGAAAATGGTAGCCTAGTACAAAGGGAAAAATTGCCACATCAATACTAAAAAGCTATAGTCAGACATGAGTAACAAAGAACCGTATCATTTGCTGCCATTGCTTCTTATTTATATGCAGTCGGTGAAAGAACAATTCGCAGGCTGGAGCTGCTACATCTGACGGGCTGGCAAAAATACAAAGATCACCTCTGTGAGGATTGTCTCACATGGGAGAATCTTTACTCAGAATCGTCGTAAGATCTTCCAATACCTAACACCAGGGCTTTGGGCTAGCATTCAGGTTACCGTCGCTGGTTGTCTCCATTGTGTCTTCTCTTATTAACTCAGGTAGTAGCAAGTCAGTCTTCAGTTCTCCCCGTGACTTCCATAGTTCAGCTAACCCTCTGATGTTTGCATTTTTCAGGGTGGGTCTGTTCTTCATCATTACTTTAATACCTCTGAAGGTTTTCTCCGTTTCCAGTAAACCGTGTAACATGGCATTTAACTGATGCCTGATAGATCTTAAATCTGATTCAGTGGTTCCTAGCTCACACCTTTATTTGTTTGCTCTAACATTACAGGCCATATTTGATGTTACAGACCAAAGATCCAAAACTACCTTCAGAGCTGTGCAAACCCTATTAATAGTCAGTCATTTAATGTGAATCATATTCATTATAAGAAACTTTTCATTAAAATCCAAAATTTGCCCAGCTGAAGGAGCACATCAAGAGCTGTGACTTGCATGTAGTCACAGTGGTTGGGATGCCACGCTGTGTGGTCTTCAAAGCTTGGTTTGCTTGCCATAATAGAGTCAAGAGAAGTGAACACACACTGAACAGCCAATTTGGGATTCATCATCAAGTGAGGACTCTGTTCCTGCCCTGAACCAGTGCTGCTCTCTGTCCATCTGCCTGTGCCTCGTTGTGGAGTAGTTCCAAAATTAACACAAAATGTTTTATTAAGGAAGAATTTGCATCGCCTGAAGGAAAGTGAACAAAGTAACCCACCTAAGGGATCTCGAACTTTACAGGAACAATATATACTGCAAATAATTCCAATAAATGTGATTTTCTGTGTGTGTAGCATTTCCACAGGTAATACTGATGTATTTGTAGCTGCTTCTGAATGGGAAAGCAGCAGTAGAAAGATAGGAGAACAGTTAGGCCACTAATCAGCTTTCCTGGAAAGACAGCTGTCAACACAGGTTCAGGCTCTGCTGAAAAACTCTGTTTTTCATGACAATTGGTTATTGGCTTCCATGGGAACCTACAATGAAAGCCAAGAAATAATGTTCCTGTGGTAGGGTTTTAGATACGGGCTTAACTGCAGAGGAACACGCTGTTAATATCAAGCCATTCATGAGATAAAAAACCAGAAGAAAGTGTTAAACCTTGTATATACATTTTTGCACTTTTATTCCTTCAAGCTGGTAGCTTATCATTTATCAGAAAATGTAATTTGTTCCTTCTGAGTCAGTAAATTTGCTAGTGTCTCATATTATTTTTGAAGCTTAGCAAAAGGATTCAACTCCTGCAGATTTTGGAACAACCTTCCTGAACATTTTGCATCTGCCTAATTCTGCATGCTTTTTCTGGGTAAGTTTTATAATTTCAGTATATCAGCGTGCCCTATGCTAGCTACCTAACGATTTGAATTGGTTATTGCAAATAATTTCTTAGCCTGTTTGTAGGTAAGCACTGCTGCTTGGGAACATAAAGGAATATTGATTTGGGGTTGAAGCTCACACTGATTTCTGCATACAGCTCTTTTCTCTACTCACTTATACCTGCTCTATAACCCTCTCCGGTTACAAATGACAGAGCTTTCTTCATCTTAATACCATGATTGGATGCTCCATTTTCTGAACTAATTTAACAGTGTTCAAAGTGCATTGTTCCATTTATTTCATTAAATCCTGCTGTATGAGGCAGAGACAGGTTTTTCTGGCTTGCACTCAAGGAGCACCCTTGGAGCTATGCGGCCCGTCACTCCTCCAGGCTGGGAGAAAGAGAGACAACCGGGCTGTGAGCAAGCACCATCCGCCCGCCCGAGGCATCCCCAGCAAGGCACGGCTCTGGGGGTCTGCTGCCTCTGGCTCCACGCTCCGTCTCTGCTGAATGAGCTGATGGGCGACAAAACCGACTCTAGCGACTCCTCTGAGGCAAACTCCTGCACTTCCAGCACTTAGATGGTCTTTTGTAAAAGTAAGTTTTCCAAAGAAAGGACTTTTTTTCAATGCATCGCGGTGAGCTTCTGCATGTACAGAGCATTTTAACACCAGCTACGTGATCGTTGCAGCCTTTCATCTTCCTCTGTCCAGGAAGGGCAGTCTTCTGCCTTTAGCTTGGAGGTTAAGTGGATTGATCAGAGCCACAGAAAGAGCAGCAACACAGTTTGTTTGGCCCCGTGCTGCCTCTTAGGCTATGGAGTTGCCTCTCAGATATGCAGGAGCCAAGCTAGCTGCCCAGAGAGACAGCAGGTTTAGCTGCAGGTCTACAGAGGCAGTCTGAAGAGGCCGTCGGTGTCGGCTGGGTGCTTTCCTCTCTTCCACGTCCCTGCAAGTACAATCACACGATCAAGCGTTCTCCTGAGAAAAACAGGTTTTCTGCTATTCCTACATGTCTGCAGTGGAAGGCATTTATTATCTGTCTTCTCTCACAAAAAAAAAAAAAAAAAAAAAAAGAGCAAGATTTTCAGCCCTGGATGTGATTTCTTGTTTTCTTCCAGTGAAAGCTGGTCTTCCCAGTGAGAAGGGCACAGAAAGGGGCCCGCAATGACAAGGACCCAGCTCCACCTTAGCAGGAGCAGCACCACCACAAATACTTTTATTTAAAAAGCATCTTCAGCAGCACGACAGGAGCAGCTTTCTGTCTTACATGCAAGCGGCACAATGCGGCTGGGCTTTCGTCAGGCTCTGAAGGGATGCTGTGGGTGTCTAATGTGGTTTGGAGATCCTGGTCCCCAGGAGGTGGTGTGGTGTGATGGGTCGCGAGAGGACAGCGGGATGGGCAGGAGAGGTGGGGATCTGGGGCAGCGTGAGGGACTGTGGGGACGATCAGCGAGTCCATCAGCCATTTCTGTGGCTTTGCAAGTGCTTGCTCCTCAGTTTTGCAGGGCAAGGCAGGCTGTCTAATTGCTCTGAACAGCAGCTTTCCACTGTCTGGAACCCGCCAAGCTCTTGCCCTTGAAGTTGCAGCATTTTTTCTTATCAACAATGAGCAGGTTTTTCAGTCCCAGCTGTTTTTTTATCACAAACTGCTAATCAAGGCTCTTCAAGAAACTGAAAAGCTTTGTTCCAGTTACAACCGTAACTTCAAAATGTGAAGCCTAAGAGAAAGGGACAGTTTTAGCCGCGCTCCTTGAAAATCTCACATTGAACCAGTCTGAAACCATGGCCTGTGAAATAAGGTGCGGAGTTGTTACAAACCCTGCCCCTAATCAGCGAGCCATGGAGCAGAGGTTTGTACCTCGAAGTCCGAGTACTAATAAAAATAGCTGTGGTCCAGCACCCACATCCCTGGGGGCAAAGTGATGTCTTTGTGAAATATGGGAACAATATGCTGTCCTTTTTGTATTTTACCTTGCACAGAAATATTCCTCCAACAGTATGGCTGCTTTTCAGAGTAAAGAAACTGTGATATTAAAGAAGACAAACATTCAGGCCTGAGGGAGAGCAGACAGAAAAGAAAAAAAAAAACAGAAATGGTGGAGAACCCAAATTCAAAAACACTGTGCAAATATCCTCCAACCTAGACATGTGTTGTTTTGCAGTTATCTCTGAAAATGCCTTGTGCTGGTTAGGTTTGTCCTGTAGAAGATAGTATGTCCCTGGAGAAATCCTTTCAGGTCTTTCTTTCCTTTTTGGGTATTGGTGGAAATCCTTAAACATATTCCCAAAGAAGCATACCCTCAGTATTAATGTTCTTCCATTTCAAATGTGCTTCTGTTTCATTTGGCTTGAGGTGACTTGCCTCCGTGCACAATGCAAGAAAGAATTTTAAATCTAGCTGCTCATCTTGTGGATGCCTTTTGTTATTGTGGCTGTTGCCTGTAGTGCCAGCTGGGAATTTTTAAGCATTGAAATGGTTTATATAAACACTTGTACTAAAACCAATGCTCTGCCAAAATCACTCGAGACCTTTGTCCCTGGGATATGCCGTGCAGCTTAAATTCTGCAAGAGCTCCACAATGGAAGTTAAAAAGTTACAGAATTACACGTATAATCTTGCTGTGGCATTGGGAAGATTAATGGACCACCGCCATAGGGGAAGTGATAGCGTAAACCTCTCTGAAGGCAGATTTTTCTAATTAAAGTGATCATGAAAACTTCACTTCTCCTGAAAATCTGCTTAGTGAATTACATAAAACCCTTGTAGGAATTGGAGCATCATACTCGAGCAGTGTCTGAATACATATTTGGCTATGCTTCTTTGGCTAGCCGCTAAAAATAAATTTGCAGGCCATGTTATAGAATCATAGAATCATTTAGGTTGGAACCAACATTAAGATCATCGAGTCCAACCGTCAACCATGCCCACTAAACCATGTCATGAAGTGCCTTGTCTACATGCTTTTTGAACACCTCCAGGGATGAGGACTCCACCACTTCCCTGGGCAGCCTGTTCCAATGTCTGACAACCCTTTCAGTCAAGAAATTTCTCCTAATATCCAATCTAACCCTCCCCTGCCACAACTTGAGGCCATTTCCTCTCGTCCTATCATCAGTCACCTGACAGAAGAGACCAGCCCCCACCTCACTACAACCTCCTTTCAGGTAGTTGTAGAGAGCGATAAGGTCTCCCCTCAGCCTCCTGTTCTCCAGGCTACACAACCCCAGTTCCTTCAGCCGCTCCTCAGAAGACTTGTGCTCCAGGCCCCTCACCAGCTTCGTTGCCCTTCTCTGGACACGCTCCAGCGCTGAAATGTCTTTCCTGTAGTGAGGGGCCCAAAACTGAACACAGTACTCAAGGGGCGGCCTCACCAGTGCCGAGTACAGGGGGACAATCACTTCCCTGCTCCTGCTGGCCACGCAGTTTCTGATACAAGCCAGGATGCCGTTGGCCTTCTTGGCCACCTGGGCACACTGCTGGCTCATACTCATCTGGCTGCTGACCAACACCTCCAGGTCCNTCATACAATTGGCCTCGGCCCAACGATCCAGCCTGTCCAGATCCCTCTGCAGAGCCTTCCTACACTGGAGCAGATCAACGCTCCCTCCCAACTTGGTGTCATCCGCAAACTTACTGAGGATGCACTCAATCCCCTCGTCCAGGTCATTGATGAAGTTATTAAAGAGAACCGGCCCCAGTACTGATCCCTGGGGAACACCACTTGTGACCCGCCGCCAACTGGATTTAACTCCATTCACCACAAGCCCCTGGGCTTGTCCAGCCAGCCAGCTTTTTTACCCAGCGAAGAGCACGCTTGTCTAAGCCATGAGGCGCCACCTTCTCGAGGAGTCTGCCGTGAGAGGCAGTGTCAAAGGCCTTACTGAAGTCCAGGTAGACAACATCCACAGCCTTCCCCTCATCCACCAGGCAGGTCACCTGGTGACAGAAGGAGATCAGGTTGGTCAAGCAGGACCTCCCTTTCATGAACCCGTGCTGGCTGGGCCCGATCCCCTGGTTGTCCTGCACTTGCCATGTGAGCACACTCAAGATGAGCTGCTTCATAATCTTCCCCGGTACCGAGGTCAGGCTGACAGGCCTGTAGTTACCCGCATCCTCCTTCCGAACCTTCTTGTAAATGGGCATCACACTTTAACGCACTTTGTCGTCACTTGTTCTGGGAAGGATGAACCAGGATGGCTGGAAACGGGTCTGTGCCGGTGTTGCAGCCGGTTTGGTGTTTGTTCGTTGAGAAGCAGGACAGCCCTCTGGTGAACGCCTCCCACCACTGCAGCTCACCGGTTGCAGGGTTTCTGTGCAGGTGGGGAAACTGAAATAGAACAATTCCCCCGTGTTTTTCTTCCTGGATGATCAGGCCATGCTATAGGACCACAGTCGCTCTGTCAGAAGGTATTGGTCATTTTATTTGTCAATGTGTTACACAAAAAGGTACGATCTGTAGCTAAGGGGCGTCATTTTCCAACTACCGCAGGAGCCCGTCCAGGCACATGAACTGTGCCTGAACAAGCTGTTAGAAGGACATAAAGGCAGGAGTGAGCTGCTGACTCCAGCCTGGGTCTTGCAAGCTGTTCCAGGCAGATGGAGTCCATCTCTACAAGCCCTACTGAAATGAGAAGGTTACAGGTCCAGGAAGCTGCAAATCATTTATGCAAACAGATGACATCAAGCTGGAGAATATTGCGAGACCGTTAGCTTCAGTGGTACCCGGGTTGAGTGGGAACCCTCACTTTACATGCAAGGTGTGCAGGATCTGGGTTGGAGCTGGGATCTCATGAATTTTTCTTCTCTACTTCCAAACTCAAAAGTGAGTTAATGGTTGCAATTATTAATGAATGTTTTGTGGCCCATTAGGAAGCCTAATGTCCAAATTGTTCTGTATTACTAAAGTCTCATTGCTTCCAGGACACACTACAAAGGGCGACTGGGAATTTCAAAGGAAACGCAGGTAATATTTCTGAGCTGATTTATGGAGAATGAAAACCCCCACGTGCTGCCACTGCAGATGTGCTGGACGGCTGTGCCTGGTGCAGGAGAGCTTCTGCAGCACTGAAGGACAGACACAGGTACACCATAAAGACCAACCTCTCTCCAAGGGCCCCTCTAGAGGGAGGGTTGGACCTTAGCTCCAACCTAATGGTGCCAATCTCATGGCCTAATCCTGTGTGCCCCCCCCCCC
>VYZV01040980.1:367562-390932 GCA_013401275.1 Pandion haliaetus | reverse complement strand
TGTGGGGGGGGGGGTGAAATTAATGAAAAATCAGTCCCAAATTCAATACTGTTAATTTATGGACTGCTTCTCTGACATCAGTTCATCCAAACTTCATCTAGATTTGTTTTTCTGTTCTTAGCTAGGGACATTTTTTTGTTCTTCTTAACCAACTTGCCATACACTATGTATGACTAGCAGAGTTTACATAAACTCCTGGGATTGAGATTTATAACACCTCTCAGATTACAAATTAACAGGATAATTCCAAAAGATTTAATGTTCTTAGGGCTACAACCTTTGCAAATCAGCAACACCTCGCTCCAGGCAGCCCTTGGCATATTCTGGTGCTTTCAAGACCCTCTAAGTGATGAAGCCCACCCTGCTGCTCTGTGGCTGTGCAAGAGACTAAGGGGTGTTCTTGCTAGTGCAATGTACAGTGCACTGTGAAGAACAGTAGCAGCACCATTACCAGTACAACCACAGTGACCTTCTAGACTTAACTTGTCTTCTCAATAACCTGAGAAAATGCCTGTTGTGGAACCACTGCTCTGTGGAGCCAACAACTACGCAAACCCCCAGCTCCTGTCTGATGCCTGCCGGCGAGGGTGTGATGTTGGTGAATGTCATGTAATTTCGGTTAAAGACAATTACGTTGTCTCCTTGACTGGCATGTGGAGAACAAGAAAACTGTTTGATCCTTGGCAAACTCTTAGCACCTGTTGCAGCTTGTTTGGTCTTCAGGAAAGCTGAGGTTCAAGTACTAGAGAAATGCAGAATGACATTGCTGAAGTTGTAGTGTTAATACACTCTGTGGTCATATGCAGGAGCATGGAAAAATAAATGCACTAGACAGGAAGAAATTCCACAAGGACTATTAATCCAGATAAGATATATTCCTTACATAAGCTTAGAGTGCTATGTTCTTCTGTGGTAAAATCTGGGAAGAGTTTGTAAAGTCATCCAGTTTCATGTTGTAGCAATCTTGAGACTCTGGAGTGCCAATATCTCTTTCCACTTGTCTTGTGATCAGTTTGGTCACTGAGAGAGCCAAATTATCACTTCAAACACGTGTTGTCCAGTCA
Source organism: Pandion haliaetus (assembly GCA_013401275.1). NCBI lineage: Eukaryota > Metazoa > Chordata > Aves > Accipitriformes > Pandionidae > Pandion > Pandion haliaetus. The sequence goes on along the minus strand of VYZV01040980.1, from coordinate 389,868 downwards.
AAAATTCCTGGGGCTCCTCCCCACAGTGCTGTGCTCAATAGATATTTTTTTTTAATGTCTCAACATAATCCAGTCAAAGCTTATTTTCTTTGAAATACTAAAATCCCAATGCTGCAAAGAGTAGATAACATAAAAGTTTTCTGTGTGTTTCACAGAACAGCAGTAGTCATTAAAAAGTTCTCTTAGGTGCTAATTTTGTCTTCCAAGTCATGTATTCTGATAAATTTTCTCTTTAATATCCAGTAATAAGTAGACCTTAGCAGAAAGCTAGCTTGCCTGGAGCCAGTGTATAATCATGCCAAAAGCGTGACAAATGATACTTAAAATTAACAGGTATGATTTCACTTCCTTGTTCTGGAGACAGATCATTATTTACACATTTGCTATATCCAAAATCAGTAAAACATTGTACAATATGAAAAGGACCCTAAACTTTAAAAAATATTGTGGTTTTTTGTTTTGGTTTTGTTTTTTTTTCTTTCAGTCAGTTTGCCTCATACTAATGGATATTTCTCAGCAATACTAGAGACTTCATCATGTCACTTGGTTGAAGGTGGCGGTTGTTAGGTAGACAGCCATCTTTCTGTGGAGGATGGATGTACCTCTGATAACTCCTCACAGGTGGTTTTAAATACAATAATAATCTCCACAGGCTTGCCTGGGTCAAGACTGAAAATGTGAGACTTAATATACCTGTGGCACTTTTGCTGGTGAACCTGTTGTCTCTGGAGCTGACAGGAGACACTTCTTTACTCCAAAAGGTACCTGATTTCAATACCTTTTCCACAATCTCTGCCTGAAGCCACTCTGACTTGCAACATGATACTGGGAAGGTAACACCATCAAGAAAAAAGATAATACCAGTAGTTTTCACCCACGCATTCACTTGCTTGCAGTCTTTTATGTGAAACAAGGGAAGAGCGAGACCTGGCTGAATATCTCCTATGCTCTTCCACAGGCTTTATGATTTTTTTATCTCTTTTCATCTTTTTAGCAGTTACAGAGAGACTGGCTGTTTTTTGTTGAGTCTTCAGTCTTGTAAAAACCTGTTTAGCGGTTCTCCTTTCATCCGAGGATAACAGGACTGATCAAGTCTGAGACTATGAAGTCTTGCTCAGATATATGCAGTAGTTTCTGTAGTATGTACTGCTCTTCAAAGGAGCCTAGAACCAAACTGCAACAATAAGCTTTTAATGATTTCTTTTAAACCAGGTAATTTCCCTGAAAAGCCTATTTTCTTCTTTCAGACTAGGAAATAAATAAATAATGGTAGACTTGTCTATATTTATTACAGTTAACAACTGTTTTTACCTTGTCTATCCTAGGCCCCTGTGTTGTTTTTCCACGGCACAAAAATGCATACAACATTCATGTTTCAGCAAAAGTCATCAGGATGTCCCAAAATCCAGATTTTCTGCGCTCTAGATGGGAGATGTGTGGTGAGGTAACTGCCTTCTCCTCAGAGAAAACTGCTCTATAAGGAGGTGCTGAGGCAGGGTTGAAAGCTTATAGAAAATTTCTGTAAAACAACAAAAAATCTGCTGGAAGCATCTTTGCTTCTTATCACCTTGATCCTTATCACCGAGGACTTTAATGTGGGTGTATTGTCTTCATGTCTTCAGGTCTGTATCTCAGATTCAATACTCTGTCAAGATTAATTGATGAGGAAATTGCTTGACCATCATTAGCTGTGGACTCAGCCTTGCCGCCATGAACAATCTCCCATTGTCATTTATAGGAGCAGCACAACACATAGGAAAGCGAGCATATGATGCAAAGATCCCACATCCATGTAAACAATCAGAAAAGCCTAATTAACAGTAATTTGAGCTTGAAAAAAAAGCACTTGCCGTAAGTTGGTATACAAGAGTAGATTTGCTAGGGTGTTTGAGGTTTCCAGAAAATATCCCTTCCTTGAGTGGATGATGTGTCTGGTAAAATAGTACATTCTCTGCCCACCATTGCATTGTCCGTATAGTGTTGCTCTGTAATTTTTTTATAAGCTAATGAAACTGCTGCTGACACTAGCATTGGAAATTCAGACACCATCATTTTGTCTGAAGACTGGCATGTATTATTTTTAGGACATTTTCACTTTGTTATTTCTTAACTCTGAATGTAGAAACGTTTAAAGAGAAAAACACGGACTCCGCCACAGAAATGAAACAATTTCTCTTTTCTGACTAATCAAATCAGAGATAGGGCAGGAACTGACCCTGGCTCTAATCTCTGTAGAAGTGAGATCGATTATGAATATTTATCTATTTGTATTCCCCTGGAGTCCTGCAGAGGTGCCGTGCAGAATCAGGTCCCCATTGTGCTGTACATTGCAGAGACACCAAGTAAAAGATACTACATGGTGGTTAGAAAGTCAGTTACCTCCTGTAGTCTATGAGTCTTTTGTCCCTGTCCAGAAGTGTTTATATTGACTAATTTGTCCCCCTCTGTGTCCAAACGACGGTCTTCAGGAAAGATTTACTCATTGTCTTGCTTTGTTCCATGTTCCAGAGACGGAAACCTACCCAGAGTGCTAAAACTGCCTGCCACCGCGCTCCTTTGGGCAGGATTGGAACCACCTGGTGTGACTTGTGGGACAGACCAGGGAGGAGAAGTGGACAAGGCAACTGGGAGCTGCAGAGCCTCAAGATGTCTTATGGTTAACCTCCAGAAGCTGGTCTGAGAGCTGCCCTCCCCTGGTAGAGCCAGCAGAAATTATTGTGAGTCTGAAGACCCCTTCATTCCCTGCCCAGGCAAAACCCACTGCCACCCCGTTCCTGCCTTGCCCCATCAGTCCTAGCCTTTTCCTCTGCCACAGCAACTGTTTGACTGCCCGTAGGAAAAACCCAAACAAAGCACGTACTGCCCTATAGAGATGTTTTACGTGACTGTGTGTAACACTTTAGTCTGTTGAGTCAGATTATCAGCTGGCATGTAATCAATTTTAGATGATGTATGTGCTGCTTTGCCTTATTTATTCTTACCACTTCTGGCCACATACTCATTTAAAATGTCGGTATCTAACTGAAATACTGGAAAAACCAATGGGGATCTCTCCAGGGATTTAGTGGGCTTTGGAGTTGGCACAAGTGGGTCTNCCCCCCCTCCATCAGTGGTGGCTAACCAGGGAGTCTGGGATTAGATGACACCTGGGGTGACCCCAGCAGTCTGTGCCGTGCGGTCCGTCCGAGGGGAGTCCTGCCTGACCTCCCATGGAGGCACAGCCTGTGCCCTCCGGCAGGAATAGGAGTCTCTTGCTCCCTGTTTGCTGGGGAGCTTCGTTTTTCTCTCTGTCCATCTCGTTCCCTCTCTTTACTTGTTCAGCTTGGTTTCTTGTGATATGATCTTCCCCTCCTGGCTGTCAGTCAAGAAGATTGGCATCTGCCTTGTGCAGCACTGCTCCCTTAATTAGCCCCAGGAGCATCCCGCTTGTGGTCTTTTTCCCTTGTCTGCCTCCTGCCACACAGACGGCTGGTGAGAGCCTTCCTTCTGTTGATATTTGCTTGTGTCCTTGACATATGATTCCTACCTGACCTCTTCCTCAGCTGCTCACCAGTGACACTTGAGTAACTCAAAGCCTATGTTTTGGTGGACCACCTTACAGGACAATGAGGAATTTTCTTCCATCTGCCTCCTGCTCTCTTCCCCCTCCTTTTCCTCCCAACCTTTTTTGAACTGTGAGAGGTTTTACACTTAACAAGCCTGAGTGCTGCTGCTGTTTGCCCTCCTGTCGATTCACTCCTTGGGGTCTGCAATTCCCCTGTTTGTTCCCTGTGGTTGTCAGATGTGATTTCCCATGGTCCCTACAGAGACGAAGCAAAGCAGAGGAGCGATCACGAGCCTCAGGTGTTCTTCCTCCTTCAGAAGAGGGTCAGGTCAAGGCTGGCTGTGATAAGCATTGCCAGTCTGATGAAGGCAATCCATCTAAGAAGGGGATGCAGATGCTTGGGGAGAAGGCAGCTCTTCTACAATCCCAACTTGATACAATGAAAGATACGGAGAATCTTTGTCCTCCTCGTATCCTGAAAACCCTGTGGCAGATGACTGTGTCTCATTGGAGAAGAGATTAAAGGAGGCTATTGTATGAGAGAAAAGGTCCAGAGTACAGCAATGAAAATTACCCAGTGCCTGGGGAGGAGAAACCACATGAGGAGAACTTTAAAAAGACCAGAACTATTTGGTAGGGAGAGGCGAACAGGAGGAGGAAATATGATAGTGTGACATATTTTATTGGAGGATATAAAGACAGCCAAACAAGAGATGTTTTCTCAAAGAAACCCCTTGATCTAAGGACATGGGGGTCACTTTGCAGCATATAAGGGCAACATCTTTCAGACAAGTCAGTTGAATTTATTTGTGTCATGCATATGTGTGGTTCACAACACCACAAGGAAATCCAGGGGTGTAAAGGAATACGACTGCTCTGCCAGGCCTTGCGTGCAGAAAGTGAGATTCATGTAGCTGGCTCGGGTTTTGCACATCCTCACGGATGGATCCATGCTGAGCACATGTGCAGCATGGGCCTACAGTCCTCTCCTCCCTTTTCCCAGATGTGAGCTGTCTATGTCTGGCACATGCGATGATGGAGCAGGAGAGGGGCTCTGCTACTCTGCAGATGGAAATGCACCATCTGGAAGAGCCCTGTTGCTCCCCTGCCTACCCCTGCATCTCCTCTGTCATGCAGCGTTCTTTTCTCAATGCTGGGGGAGCATGTGCTTGAGAAGCTGGAGTATATCATCCAGCCATAGTAGGGTGGAGGAGAAGGGACAACAGTCCTCCCTGTTGATACTCCATAGCATGATATGTGTGTGTGTAAGCTTGTGTGAGTATAGATCTGTTATAATTCTTTTAGACACAGCATAGTGGTTTATGATTTCCTTTATGTTGAGAGGTGTGGGACCTCCCTTGAATTGTAGGCTGCCGTTGAGTTTAAAAGTAGTAATGTCAAACAGAGAAATATAGTGGCTGAAAGAAGCTGCTTGCCTTTCTATGGCTGTATCTTGGTGTGGGGTATAGCTCTGTAGAAGGCAGATGCTATTATTGAAAGAGAAGTGATTAAAAAAGATCTGGAGACAGATACAGTTCGCTTAAAGGTAAGAACTGGAGGTCTTTCCCAGGTCAGTATCTCATGCAGATCTTCATTTCATTCTTAATGTTAACAGTGTGACTACAATTGCAAGAGGTTACTTCTCCTTACAAGTTTTGGTGGCTTTCTCCATTGTAATCAGCCAATGCATGTGCCTTCCAGTGAAAGCTGTGCACGTCGCTTTGTCACTCATGTGCGTGAGCTCATCAGAAGTCTTGCATAGGGAAGTGTCATGGAAGAGGGGCAGGGCTGATGGCACAGGATTTGATTTCCTTCCATCTGCCACTGCAGCTCCCATTCTGCTTACCAGTTTTTTTTCTACAACCACAAAAATCTGACTTAGGTCCTGTGTCAGGATCCAAGAGGCTTTCCAGTGCCTGAAAACCAAGGAAGTCCCTCGTGGAAGCTCTCTCTGGCAGATGGCAGCTACTGAAGTTATGATCTGTACAGGCAGACGTCTGGGAAATCACTGGCCACAAAAATTTAGAAGCTTGGGTTGAAACTGTCCAAAACGTCAGCTTAAGGACTGGGCTGTCAAAACCACGCACAGTTACAAAGCTCCTGTTCAGATTCCTTCAGGTAGCTCTGGTCACACTGACTTCTGCTAGCAGCCTGGAAACCCAGAAGCGCTCAAATCAAAGTCGAAGGGTCAATGGCAGCGTGTCCCCTGCAGCTGTGAGGGCTGTGTTTGGCATGGGTTATGTCTCCCCTGGCAAAAACATGCCAGAGTGTGGTTCCCCATCCCCACATTGCCTCTGACTTCAGGGCCAGGTTGTGATATGTTGACCTTGCCAGGGAAAGTCAGTGCCGCTCCTTCCATATCCAAGTCCTTGGATATATTGAGTTGTGTCCCATGCCTGTGCTGCTGAACAGGACTTGCCAAGGCGTGGACAAGCACCATCTCTTCTTGGAGGGCTACAGCTGCCTGAGGAGGCTTTCAGAGGACCTGGGGGGGGGGAGCCAGGAAGCAAAAACTAGAGTCAGGAAAAGTTTGGCACCGTCCCTGGCTGGGGTCTAAGTGTTCAGTGCAAGGAGGGTCTATCGGCACCGCCCGGAGAAGCACTGAGTCCCGTTCCCAAATCAGGGCTCTCTCCCCACTCTTGCTCCTCTTTCAGAGCACAGCTGGGATGTGAGATTCGGTTTAGCAGTAGAGATTGACCAGGCCAGGCTGCAAAGGTGAGTGGCAACAAGAGAGAAATAGCAGAGAAAAGGTTAGAGAAATGGCAGAGAACAGGTTTGCTGGTGAGAAGGCAAAGGGAGGGCAGACCTGGCAGCTGTATAGGGCTGATTCCTGCTTTCCAGCCAGGTCTGCGAGGCTTGGCAGGAAAAAGAAATGCCTTGAGCAGTTGTCTTACAGACTGCTGCAGCATGCTTGAAAACCTGCAGTCCTGAACCTTTTTCCTTCTGTTAACTGCTGTGCTTCCACTTGGAAACACATGCTACCTAACCACTCAGCCTGTCTGAAGGGCCACATTCCCCAACATGTGCAGCTTCGGTGAGAGCCGAGAAACCTTAGGATATGCAGAATCGCATTCCTACAGGGGGAAACATGAGAAACTCATTATTTGTTAACAGAGTTTGATTCACAAACTGCTCTGAAAACAATCCCTTATGGGATTCAATTACCAGCAGTTTTACAACGTATCAAAGAGAGCATCTGTAAACCCAGAAAATGATTTACAGATTCTGACACCCATCTTTAACTTCCAGACCTGCTCAATGGTTCAGAAGCCCTTAGTTCTGAAAAATGGAGCTGAGCTGGATTATATTGTGTCAATTACACAGTGCTGCATGGTGGAAGGCATAGGAAGTCTGCTGTCTTACGTGGTATTGGAAAGCAGGTGAGGCTATAGGACGACAGAGCCTGAGAAGCGTAAATCCAAGTAATATTTCGAAAGGGTGATTAGAAAGATCCCAGGAGATGTTGCTGCATTTTCCATCTTAGAGCAGTTTGAAGGTGGCTCCCCTCCTTCATGTCTGTATCTAACGCTGTCCACTCAGCCTGTTTTCCAGTATGTAACATTTTCTGAATATACCTGTGAACTCTGGGTCTGATTTCACTGCTACTGATGTCAGTGGGAGACATGCAGGAGATGCATGGTATGTTTAGCAGGAGATGGATTACCCCTGGCCTCATTAGTATCGTTTTCTTTTACAGCTGTGGACCAGCCTTGCTCTTGCTGTCACAGGGAGGTAAAAATTTAGATGTACTGCATCAGGGAGATCTGCCATACCTTGCATAGATTTCCCTCTCCTGTGTCTTCAGTATATTCCCCTGTTGCTTTTTCCATGACTTGCACGGAAGGTTGAGGAGAAAAGTGTTGCTTAAGGTTTCCCTGACTGACTGACTGCCTACCGCTGCTGCCCCACCACTCTTTCTTCCAGGTTTGCAGAGTGAAGCCCATCCCTGAATTTAGCAGATATCGACCCCAGGGAATTTACACAGCCGCAGGTAGCCTTTGTGANAATTTGAGGATGAGTACTGTTTTCCAGTTAGAATGAATTTCCCGAGCCACTTGCCCCTTCTTAGAGGCTATGTTCCACCTCACATGATTCGTGGATTTGCAAGTACTCTAAAGATGAAGGCATGTCTGAATCCATGCATCTCCAACCATGTGTCACCAGTGGCTGAGGTCTCCTCATGATTGAATCTCCTGTTTAGGGAATTACAAGAGCATTGATTTAGCTGAAGGAATATCTGTATCCCAGGGTCAGCGAGGAGTCCTGGTGCTGTGGCTGTTGGTGCACTCTTATGTTTGCACAGTCTTCGTATCCACGGTGGAATGAAGACAATTAGGTGCGAGCCAAGGAAGCAACTGATCGACCAGGAGAGCTGGGCAGTGCTGATCAAATCTAGGGCTTTGGTCAAAGATCATTGCTCATCAGATGTTGCGACTCCAGCATCTCAGCAAGACATCACATGAAACACTGTGGAGTATAGCAATTCCATACATGATTACGGGAAATTAAGTGCATGAAAGCTGTTTTGAGAAGATGAGTGCACAGACCTTTCATGTTAGCTGTGTCCACAACGTCAGCGAACTGTCAGCTTTGGCAAAGTGCTGGCATTTGCCAAATAACTTTTTACCTTTCATTTGGACCAAAGAGAAACTGGAAAAGAAGGTAATAAAAGCTAAACGATTAAAGTATTTTTATTTTGAGCTCTTTAAACAGCTGAGAAGTTGCATGCCATTTCTAGATCAAAGCAACTAAACTTAAAAAAGTATATATACTTTTGACAAACTGGAGTTCCTATCGGAAGCAGCCTACTTGTAATTAAAACATTGCAGCTGCAGCACTAGAAGAACGGAAACACTGAAAAGCAATAAAATCTTTCCACTGACTTTGATGGGCTCAGCATCAAGACTCTATGAAGAAAAAAGCAGAGAGCATCACCAGGAGTCTAACACAGGGTTCCCAACAAAATTCCCCTCTGCCTGAGTGGTACAGAGAGTGCAAAAACCCAGGGAGTCCACTCATTCATTTTCTTAATCCAAACGCCTCATGTAACGAGTCAGCCCCTGGAAATGAACTGCTGTGAGGTGTATCTCCTCTGTTAGTCTTTGCTGCCAAATAAGGTTTTGGGCGTTATACGGATGAGGTGCCGAGTGGTCTGATAGTGAAGTCAGGGACGAATTGTCTGTCTGTGAGATCTGTCTGACGCAGTTCTCTGAGTATTTTACTGAGAACTATAGCCTTTGATATTTGGTGTAGTCCGACTTACTCCAGACAGCTGTAAATCCTGCACCAAAGATGACCTCTTCTTTGAAGTATTCCAGAATGGATTTATTGGTGTTAAGTGATGGCTGGATGTATCCGTGATCACTGTTTTAAAAATTGGAGAAATTAGGGCTACAATAATACAGTCTTGGTCTTTGTTGGGGAAGAAGCGCTACCAAGGAGCAGAGGAAGGCTGAATTATGGAATTCTTAGGCAGACTAAATGCACAAGTCGTGGGACCAGACAGGATGCACCTGAGGGTGTTGAGGTCACCAATGGGCATCACCGAGAGGCTGTGCCATTTTTTAAAGGTCTTCGTGATTAGCAGAGGCTTCTGATGCCTGGAGAAAGGAAATTGTCACACCCATCTTCAAAAAGGGCAAGAGGAATGGTGCAGAAAGCAGCGGTGTGGTTGGTCTCCCCTCAGTACCCATGTAAGATTTTGGAGCAAATCCTCTTGGAAGCCATATCCAGGCACAAGAAAGAAAATAAGATGCTTGGGAAAAGCCAGCAGTGTTCCTCAAGGGAAAAATCCTGCCTGATCAACCTAGTTGCCTTCTATGATGACTGGTCCTGCAGGTGAGGGGAGGGTAGTAGATGTCATGTACCTTCATCTTCTGTAGTATTCTTGTGACAAATTGTGGAGATACAGGTTGGGTGGGTGGAGTACAAAGTTAGTGAAACCTCAAAGTGTTAAGAGTCAGTGATGTGAAGGTTAGCTGGCAGCACACGATGCCCTGCACCTGACAGGGAGCAGCCCCATGCAGCTCTACAGGGCTCAGTGTTGATAGAGTAGGAGGTATCTGCAAAAAATGGACCTGAGGATCATGGTGGACAGCAAGCTGAACATGATTCAGCAGTACGCCCTGGTGGCAATAAAAGCCAACCATTTGCTAGGCTGCATTGCCAAGTGTGGGGTCAGTGAGTCAAGGGAAGCAATTATTCCCCTCTACCTGGAATTCATGTGGCTGCATCTATGTCCAGTTTTGGTGACCCCACTGTGTGACAGACAGTCAAACAAGTCTGGCACAGGGCCACCAAGATGAGTAGGGTGAACAACAGGGGGCCAAGGGAACGGGGTTTGTGCAGCCTGCAGAAGTGAAGGCTAAGGGAAGGCAATATGCTTGCTGTCTTCAACTACCTATTCGATGGTTGTGGGGACTCTTTTCTGAGGTGCATGGTGAAAGAATGAGTGATGGTTGACATAAGTAGCAGCAAGGGAAATTCCAGCAGGCTATAAAAAAAGTTTCATGGTGGGGGTCATTAAGCTTTGGAAGAAAGTCTGTGGACACTTTATCCCTGAAGATATTTGAAACAGCCCTGAGGAACTTGATCCCACTTTGAAGCAGGCCCTGTTTTGAGCAGGAGGTCAGATCTAGATGATCTCCAGAGGTCCCTTCCAACCTAAATTGTTCTATGATCCTGTGATACCACAAAGTGATTTTTTTTTTTTTCCCCAGTTTTCTGGAACTTCTTCAGCTCTTTCTTACACATCATTCAGCACTGTCCTGCTCCCTTTACAGATTATTTCTTCTAGTCAGTCTTGCTCATGCAGTGTAAAAATGTCATCATGGGATTGATGCACAGCCTTTTCCATCAGCTGCGTTATTTAAAGGAAGCACTCAGTTCAGGGAAAGCTCTGACACTGTTTAATTCACCTCTGCTGAAATCAGGTCTAATGTCCATAGCCATACGCCGCAGAGCAGGGATGCGACTATCTCCTTTTGAGGTTATGGCTCCAGTGTAATGTTTGAGGAAAGAAGAAACATTTTGTTCATTCATTCTCAATTGCAATAGCCCATCCTCCCCACACCTCAAACAACATCATCTACATTTTTCTGTTTACCTCTTAGAGCATAATTATAGCCACTACAATGGCTAAATCATTTTTGCCAGAGGTGTATATGGCAAAAACTTCAGGTGAGTGGAAAGACACGATCCATATGTGTTGGTGGGTTTTTGTGTCCAGGTATAGCCTATGGACAGATAGGATACCAGGAGAAGATTCTTTGTCAGGAGGATGAAGACCAACTGCGGTGTCCAGCGTTTTGGCCGGGCTCTGGCATGCCCACGTGTTGCCATGCCGTGTGTGCCTGGAGGTGAGCATGGGCCCTGGCAGGAGGGTTGCTCCACCAGCACAGGGCTATGCTTTGGCCATCCCGCATGTCCTCTTGCAGGGTTTGTGCTCGGCGGCAGCGCAGGGACCCTCGCTCTGCTCCGGAGGACAGGCATCCGGGGAAGGGGGTGGTTTCCCCTTTGCTTCTTTGCTCGCAGGAACAACAGCTTCATTTGCTTTTACTTCTCTTTCTGCCTCTGAGTTACAAATCAACGAGCAGTTTCTTAAGGTGTGGCTAATTAATAGCTCACTGCTCCTAGAAAGAGGCAGTCTGGCATACTTTCAGGTGACTTTGGTGCTCGCTGATCTCAGGGTAAACTCAGAGACAATAGAACTGACCTAGCAGATTTTCTGCTTACTCTGTGTACTGTTCCTGAGTCTAGATGAACCAATGCTGGGTCTCCAGTATGCACTTGTTTGCATGGGCTTGGTAAAACAAAAGTAACTACGTTTCTGCAGTCCTCTGAATGAACGCTGTTTTGCTTCAAGAACACATTTAATTTTCAATTATTTGAATTTTTACCTGGCTAACTTAACCTTGATCTAAATAAATCTGGTTTAAATAATAAGATGCAGGGGGTGGGGAAACGATGGCCTCTGTTTAAATGTGACAGCAGGGAGGTGAACAGACTCAGCTGCAGATGTAGTGATGTGAGTTCAAACCTTGTGCTCAAGGCCATTTCCAGTTAATCTAACTTCCTCTGTGCCACAAGCTGCAGTGGCTTTTACATTTTTATTATGGGAGCATAATAGCCAGCCAGATTCAGGTAGATCTTTGCCCTTTGAGACAGCTTCTGTGTGGACCAGTTCGAACAGAATGGTGACATAGACTCTTTTTTAACCAATTCCAAGGTGTAAGAAGCTGAATGTTCTTCAGTTAGAGAAAAATCCCAACAACTGCACAGCCACACACTCAGGTCGTCTTAAACTACAAATACTCAGATAATGCATATTACTTCCCCCCCCCCCCAATACTACATACAAAAGGCAGTTATCAGTTAGAAATAATGAGGGCTGCAAGCTTGCTTCCATAGGATATTGATAGACAGCAATCTTTTCTGCTCTTTTCTGCAGACAGGACTTCCCACGCAGTGCAGTCTGATCAAGCTTCACTGCAGGGACACGTAGCACCTGGATTCAGGGCATTTTTTAATTAGAAACTGTAGGACATGTGACTTCAGTAAACTAAGGAGCTTGTTTCAAATATGTTCCAGCTGTTGCGTGATTAAACCCCTACGATTGTAAGATTGTCTTTGCTTCCACCTTTGCAGATGCAATTATTACTGGAGTGCCAGTAGGACATGTGATGCACTTAAAACAAGCATCGGGAATGTCATTCCCCACTCACACCCCCATGTTTCTGCAAAAAAACGGGGTATTCACATTACTTTCTCCTTTTCAAAACAGGCTTCCTTTGCAGAATTCCACAGAGAGCTGGTTTGTCATCTGGTAGTATCTTCATCCTCTTACACTGAGACTTGGTCTTTGTTGTAGCGTGCTTTGAAGGGCAGAAGTATCTGTTAGTGGAAAGAAGGGACCAATATTATCTTGTATGTTCTGATCTACAAAAAGATGTAAGCTGTGGGGAAAAATAATTTTGGTGTTCTGAAGGAAAGGCTAGTCTTTCACTGTGACAGCACTTCTGCCTACAGATTATTGCTCTATGCCTGGAGGTACTGTGGGAAAGGAGGAAGTCAAGCCAGGGACATTTATGCAAGGGAAGACACAGGTTGGGGTTGCAAGAAGGGAGTAGTCTATAGATAACGTTGTCTGCTTGATTTGGAAAAAAATAAATAACTCATTAAACAAAGTTTACTCCTATGAATTCCTTACCATAACTATAAATCAGTGTTTTTCAAGGACTGTCATGAAGGTATTTTTGACATTAGGGCCAGCTCTGGAAATAGGCAAATAAACAACTGCCTTCAGAAACAGACTGCTAGCTTGGTAGAAGATAGCAAAATGGTTGTAACGCTGTACTACCTCCTTTGCCCACGCCAGAACACATTGAGACCTCAGGGGCTACTGAGATGGGAGTCAGTGTGGCTGCCTAGGGAAGAAGGTTTGGCTCCCTGCAGTGGAAATTGCCATCCACATGTCTGGGAGAGTGGAGACCCTCCAGTGGTGGAGCATGGGCCTCAGATGCTGGTGGTGATATGAATGACCTGGGTAGGAGGGGGTAGTAAACAGAAACCCTATTCTTAAGAAACAAGCCTATATTTAGGAAATGTGCCAGCGGGTGATAGAAGACACACCGTGTTTGCCAGATCAGGGAAAATATCATGTAGGCTGGAATGTTGGGAGAGCATGCAGACTGAGTAGACTACACAATGCTCAAATGTAAATATATTTTAAATATCTTTTCAAATATAACTATGACAAGCTTATCTCAGGTCTAATATATTCTGGTTTACAGTAGATGTGTCACATAGGTAGCAGACCAGTGCCAGTGAAAAGCTTGGGGATAGCAAACATCAGATCTTCCTGCGAGGAAGTGCTGAAGGTGCCGCCACACGCTGACTTGCTGTCAAGAAGATCTGAAGTTCCCTTTGAAGTCTGTGAACATATCCCAGAGTAAGATGCCTGATCTTGGAGGGATGAAAGATGAGCTGACCTCCTGCTGTACCGTGGTCATGGTGGCCTCCAGGGACAGGGCTGGCGCATTGCAGGGTGATTTCCCGACTGGGAAGATGGTCTTGCAATGTGCAACTGAGTCCCAGCAGGACTCATGCTAAGGAAGTGTCAAAAGGGACTGGAAAATACAGAGCACGGATTTATTGAGCTCGACCCACCTCTTCCCCTCACCCTTTGCATCTCTCTGGTTTATCGTGTGCAGTGGGAGGCCACTGGGGTAGTCTCATGGGACTTTTGGTGTGATCGCTAGGACTTCGCTCAATTAACTCTGTCCTGATATAGAGCAAGTCTTTAACAGCAGCCTCCATTTCTTGATTTGCAAATCACCAGTAGTGGAAAATGAGTTATAGTGTGGGGTAAATTGTTTCAATCTTTTTTCTCCTTTGAAGCATTTTGCTTCCACCAGCTGCTTGTTGCAGCTATGCCTGCTCAGCTGAAAAACACTATGGTAAATGTCTGTTCTCCATGGAGATGAGTAGGCTAAAGAGATGTGTGTTCCCAAGCCTTTCTGTCTCCCTTAATCATAATTTTCCTATTCTTCAGTCAGTGTTAAGGCTCTTTACAGCTATGCCAGTCTCCTCTGCACTATCAATATCCTTGTTTACTTGCTGATACTAGAAACAGACACAAATTTTTTTGTGGTGGTTGCCCCAGTGCTAAATGCAGAAGCATTTAGCATCCCTATCCCTATTCAATATTCCCTGTGTACACACCCCAAATTCCCATTAGTACTCTGGCTATATTTAACATTAGCAGATCATGATGCAGAGATTATCCATCCTTGTATCCTTTACATTAATTTCTTCTCATGACAGAAATACTATATCCTGTATGTATGGTTTGTTATTCATCTTACATGTATGGTTTTATATCCGTCTGGTTAGACTAACATGTGTGCCATTGGCATATGCCAAGGTTAATCCAGGTTGCTCTCACCCAGTGTCCTGTTCTCTCTTCATTATTTACTATTGTCCCAGTCTTGCTGTCATCTGCCAAGTTCAACACTAACAGTTTAATGTATTTGCCCTGGATCATTCACAAAATGTTATATAGTATAGGGTCAATAACCAATTTCTGTAATTGCAGTAAAAACACATCTACTTGCTTTTGGTGGTCTGTTTACAATTACCCTTAGAAATCTGCTATGTGATGTTTGCCATGTGTGGGCTACTTTAATTTTATTTTTTCTTCTAATTAGAGTGTTGTGTGGTATCAAGTGAAATGTCTTGTAAAAGAGTATTATTACATCAGTTGCATTATTGGACCGACTGAATTATTTTGTGTAAATATTTGAAAATTAAACTTTTCTGCTGACCTGAAGATTTTGTGAATTTATGATTAATTTAACATATAGTTTAGGTTCAGGCAAATTTAAAAAAGCCAAAAGATTAATTAACATTTTTTTATACTGGAACTTTTAAAATTTGTGTCAAACAACACTCTGGTAAGAGGTTAAGAACTTCTTAAATCATAACAGAACTTGCTGTATTGTCTTCAGTGAGGTACAATCCAAAATCATTCATTTTTTACTTTGGTAAGAAGAATACTGTCTCATACACTTTTGCCTGGCAGAATTTGTTTGTCAGCCTTCACAGTTTTATATGGGGTGTAAGGCTGATGACATACTGTAAGAACTTAGAAAACTATGATAAAATACTGTCCCATATAAACTGGCAGGTGAAAACATCAGGACTTAAGCTGAAAGTGTCCTGAATAAATGACATAAAATAATATAACATAGTCAATAGGAGTCAATAGTAAGGTAAAAAAAAGGTAGAAGATGATGGACTACCTCGTCAAGCTCAGACCACTCTCATGATCTGTTCTACCATATAGTCATCGTGATTCATTTGTCAAATGCCAAATTAAAAATTCCCGATTTCTGCCCTTCATTGCCTCAGTTGGAGGGAATCTTGCTGCTCTGATGTGTAAGCCATCAGATTTGAAGTCCAATGGTATTCATTGATAGTTTATACCCTTTTGTTGCTGTCCAATACTGTCATTTAGCTTGATAGCCATTCTTCCTCCCTGAGGTTTACCCACTGGCATATTTTTAGAGGTCAATCATGCTCCCTCTCCATGCTGACTTCGGTAGGCTAAGCAAGCCTTTCGCATATCCTCTGTAACGGTGGCTGCCTTCTCCACGGATTATCCCAGCAATCCAGCCCTGTATCTGGTCCAGTTTCGGCTCATCTTTAATTACAGATGGCTCAGCTGAATAGGCTGTTCCAGGTGAGGTTTCATCCCTGTGTAATAAAATAGCATTAATGGCTTACCTGTCTCCTGGATACCTCGTCAGATGTGCCAGAGGGCTGCATTTGCCTTTTTCGCACGACTTTGATGATAAAGCGGGTCTGATGTACTAATCAATGCCACAGGTATACACACTTAAGAAAGTGACTCCGATCCTGTGTTTGCTTTGTTCCAGACAGGCATCATCACTCAGATTTTACAGTTTTATTGAAATCCTTGGTGTGGAATGTGCTATTTCATGTGGCAATTCTTCTGGTATTCTAGGATGGAGCTATTTGGTCTCTCCTAAACATGACACATTATGTATGTGGATTTTTGTCTCTGCTGGTTGCTGATGGCAGGGGTGTGGTGGAAGCCATGCCATCAGCCTAACTGGTAGTATCTGGGATGATAAATAAGCACTAAAAGGACCTATGAGTTGAAAGTGTGGTGTTAGGGAAGGAATACTTGTATCTAACCAGGATAAGCAGACAACATGAAGAGTTGACAGCTGTAGAGGCCGGTGGATACAGGTCAGGTTGCTCAAATAATTGTCTGGGAGTGTTGTTCAGGTCCTGTGGGAGGTGGAGAAATTTTTCATTTGCCTGGGACTGGCTGTGACTGTCCTTCTGACAAAATCAGGTGTTTAAGATGGGTTTGCAGTTTCAAGCAATGGGAGCTGTAAGGCACTCGTAGGTAGTGGTCTGATGAGGTGGAGAACTTGAACAGGGAAAAATCCATGGAATGTTAAACCAAAGGTGCCGGACAGTACAGACCTCCCATCCCTAGCAAAGGGTAAGCGCTTGCAAGGAAAGCTTTGAGATCCACTTGGATGAATCGTCCCTTCAAAAGGACATGAAAGGGAAGCAGAGGTTAACAGAGAACTGAAAAGGGTCAGCAATAATTTGAGGTAAAAATGAAGGGATCGTGCCAGTATTGATTAAAGCACAGCAGTGTTAGCTTTGGCAGCAATAAGGCCACTGTACTTTAACTGTAGAAACCGAGAAGAAAATGAATGGGACCAGTCTAAGGGTAGAATTTTATGTGACAAGTTTAAGGATTAACTAGATGTGGCCCCAGGTAAAATGATTTTATCTCAGAGCACAAGGAAGATGATAAAGCACAGCACGCTGGCAAAGGCAGGAGGAGGCAGATAAGGATGAGAGTGTGAGGGTGGAGATTATCACATCTGAATGACACAGTTTGTGCTAAAACCTGACACCCCAAGAGGGATTCATCTTAACACTGTAAACACTGTTGCTTTTATCTTTTCTCTAAAAGAGTTATTTCCCCCCATTCCTTTTTGCCCCTAATGATCAAAATACAAATCTTCAATTTTCCTTTCTGTAGTGAGAGACAAAATCACACCTTCAACATTCAGTGCCATATGGATGGGGTTTTCAGAAGGTGGTGTAGTTATTCTAGTTGTCCCCCACTGGTGTCTATGACTTCAAAGGCAGCAAAATCAGGCCAGTGCTGAACGGTTTGGAAAGTCCTACCCTGTAAGTGAATAAACATGAAGATATGATTTAATATTATTACAGGTAAAGGTCCTTAGCTGAGCATGAAGGGAGGTTCCATAGCAGAAGAGATTGCTTCTGCATTTATTCACTTCATAATCTGTGGGATAGACAGCAATTACTCTGCTACCGTGATTATATTTGCAGCGCTGATCTCTGACTTTGTGAGCGAATCAGTGTAGTCGGTCAGAATTATGTGTTATGTTGGTAATACAAAATTTCATACTGTGGTACCTACTTGCACTTAAACATTTTCAAAACACTGTTCCTTGTTTTACTCATTCTAACTGAAATTAGCCTAAATAAATCCCATCACTGCATTGATGAACAAGAGTTCCATTTTTCCTCCTTTTCTTTAGTTATAATTTTGATCATCAAAAATTCACGATGCACTATGATTGCAGGAAGCGGCAATTCTATATCTCCCAGTTACATCCCAGGATATGAAAGTACTTCATGGTTCGCACCAGATTCCTGCTTGTGTGACTCCATTTTTCCAGCAAGACAAATGGGGCTAGCTGGCTTTGGTGTATCTTCATTGGGCCAATGAACCTCTTTGGTCGAGGTCCTCAGCCAAGTACTTTGTTAGCGGCTGAGTCCTCTGCAGGTTCCTGCATCTTCCCTCCCTTCAGACCAGTGGGTGGGTAACCACTCATCTCCTCTTCCAACACAAAGTGCATCTGTAGTGGTGCCATCTGAAACATCTGCCCAAAGCTGCCACTACAGTAGGTTTTTCTGGAGGTCCTTGGGTTTTTTTGGTTGTTTTTTTTTTTTTTTCCCCTTTAACTCTTTCTTTTTCAACTCTTTGAACTTTCCACTTCATCCCCTCCTGCACTGACTTTGCTAAGGAGCTAACCAGACTGATCCCACCTGGGTGCCAACTGGGCTTGCAGACTTGCAGCGTTTGAGTGGCAATGAGCAGGGGCTGCTTCATGTCCAATCCCATCCATAACTACATGGGGGTAGTCTTCCTATTCCTTCTTTGTATTAATGGCTTAGAAAACAGCAACTTCACTGCGTTTACCATCAAAAAGTAGATATTAAAAGCCATAAAGTGCATTTCCAAAGAATCGTTGGGTCTTTTAGCAGATGACACCCATTGACTTCAGAAAGACTTTAGTGATCCTACTCCTGTGGAGCTGCCCCTAGCGACTGACCTTAAACATAATCTCTTTTAATTACCCACCTTGCAATTGAAAAAGAAAGAGATTATTTTGCAGTGTAAAGGAGTGGGCGTGGATGCACGTCACATCGCATAGAATAGCAGAGGGTGTAAATTCACATCCTAATTTTCTCAGTGGTGACTTATTTACATGCCCAAAGTCAGATATTTCAAAGGGGCTGATGTAATTTCATACAAACATAATGCCAGAGCTTAAATCTTTCTAAATCACCACCAAGTGCACCACCAATTTCAAAAGCTGGGGGCTCTATGCTAGGAGACTATTTGGCAGCAATAGACATAGTTCAACATGTAAACTCGGTATCAGATTTTTCAGTTTACTCCTGAATACTTTAGCTGCTTTCAGTCATAGGTGTGGTTTGCTTGTTTGTTTTTGTCTGTATTATTTGTGCAACGGATAAGGGAAAAACTCTGGGGAGATTCACTGGTTTTTTTTTTAATGTTGGCACTGCACTGATAAAAACATAAATGTTTCTCAGCCCCAGGTTCCAATGCTACCATGTTGACACAAGTATTGGCTTTATTGTTAGGTTCTGTTAGGGAAGAGGAGGTTATTGTGATATATTTGAGCAAGCAAAAAACCAGGAAGATTTATCTGAAAATGAAACAATTGCCTAAAGAAAATTGAAATATGTAGATCAGCTCTGTGCTGTATGCACAATTTTTTGAAAAAGACTGAGTTTTTTTGTGAGCTAGGAGGCAGCACTGGAAAACAAATGGATGATCATGAATGATTTGGGTCCTGGCATTGGGCAGTTTTTGTGATGGCAAAAAGACAAGATGTCTGTATTTAAGGCTTTGTTTAGGATGACAGCTACTGAAAAAAACAAAAGGCAGATCAAACTGTTCAGATTCTGATTTGTGGCTTTTCATGAAACTGGACAATTGGAAGTGTCAAGGTGTAGAATTTTGTGTGGACTTTTTTCCTTTGTCATATTCTGTCTGTATCTGCAATATAACAAATAAATGAGTTGCTCTGTACAACAGACTGGATAATGCCCAATTGTGTTTTTAATATGACAGGACTTTACAAACGCTGGTGTGAGGTCAACACCCATCCAGTAATTCCCTGAAATACTCTATATGCATTTTTTCTTTTTAAGGAGTCTAAAGGAGAATCCAAACCAGCGTCTGGTAAGAACATACATTACACTGTTATATGCCACTGTTGCAATTACACTTAAGACCTGCGGAGACTTAAGTACATATATTGCTCTCCTGCTGAGTTTTTTCATATACAGCAGATTCATGGAAGTTAAAACAACTCAATATCTTGCTAGTGGTGAATGTCTCTAGAGTTAAGAGGCTGAAATATTTGAATGAAGGTATGCAATTTACTGCTTTTAGAGGCTTGGAAATTGCAATTACACTGCTGACCAGATGCAATGCCATTAGTGACATACCAGGATGATATGCAATGTTAATTCTGCTTACATTTTGGTATACTTGTTATTTTCTAATACTCATTGTCTAACTTTGCAATAGTAGTTTGATTTTATTAAAATTAGTATTTTTCTCAAACTAAGAATTCTGGACCATATTAATTGAAAACAAACAAACAAAAGGATTCTAGGTAAAGCTTGTTGTCTTTATGAAAACCACTTTTCATGAGGGATAAGGTCTGACAAGTGAACCAGGTCAAGCAGCATGCATTATCTCTTCAGAGTTCTTCTGAGTAATGCTTTTAATTTAATACTAACCTTATTTAAAACTCAGTGATTTTTTTTTGATTTGGAATGTCTGATGATCAGTGGAAAAGTAGACATTTATGTTGCAGAAAAAAGGCATAAGGTGGCTAACAGTCCCCTTAACTTGTCCATAATGACAGTAAATGCACACAGTTTTTTGTGTATGTAATTACAGACCTCTAACCTGAATGTTTGGCTTAGATGGAAAAAAAAAAAGATGGGCATATGATGTATCATTTGTGAAAGGACCTGATCCAGGAGCTAGTGGGCAGGTGTGGACTCCTTCTTTCACTGGGAATTATATAAAGTGGAAATGATAGGATGGAAAAACAGTAAGGCAGTGATTTTGGGGTTTAAATTTTCACATAGTTAAGCCTCCCTGAAGTTAAAGGTAGGTGTGTGCTTTAAGTGTAGTACTAGACTGAGGTTTACACCCAAGTGAAAGCAACTAATTGTTATAAATCAATTATGTTAATAATTTTGTTAATTCCAGCCTTCTCTCCATTCTGAGTAATTTTGGCCTTCTTAAAAATCACTGAGTGTTTGATGTGAAATTCAGAGAAAACAAGTCTAGGTCATTGGCTCACAATCAAGTACATTGCGAATATAACTCACTCACTTGTGTAGTCCCTCTCTGACTGTAAAACCAAATGAAAAAGATTATCATCAGAAAGCTGTAAACTATGCTTGCTAGCTTAATTTTGGCATAGGATGGCTCAAGAATTTATAATTTTACAATGAAACTTCCATCTAAGACTGCCTAAAACCTGGGGGAGGGGGAGGTGTGGAAATTGTAATTCCAAGTTCAACTGCACTCCTCTCCGACGGTGACCCCAGCGCTGTCTGCATCTGGGTTGTGATTAGACAATGCTCTTGGTCTAAACCTATCTAATGATTAAAACCAGACCTGACCTTCTTGGTTGAGGGAGAATTGAGTTAGACTTTATTACCTTGCAGTTATTAATTTCACAAGTTACAAAGGAATCATTGATGTGAAACTCTGTTTTTAGATTTCGAACTGTAAATGCTTTCCAGGACCAAGCTATACAGGGTGCAGTGGGGTAAATATAGCTGTTTCTTTACCGAGCATTTAATTAAGTGCCTACCTTCAAAGAGAAATAACTACAGCCACCTAGCACTTGCCATATGAAGCTTTTCTTTCCAGCCACTTAAGCCCAGCACTTCTTTGGGTGATTTCTTACTACCCATGGTGCCCACAGCCATCCTTGGGGATGTGCTTTGGCCACCACACTGAACGTCTGTTTATAACTGTGTTACAGCCACCTCCTCTTCTCCCTTTCCCCCAAAATATGTTTCTGATTGGCCCTGAGATACAGGTCTACCAAAGGGCTTAGGTACCTAAGCTGAAAGTCATCCAGCACTTGCTGGGGACAGAGGTTTCAGTAGGCGCATATTCCAGTTTGTTCTGGAGGACTGGGACATCTTTCCTTGGACTTAATTTAGAAGTCCATGGATAGGGTTATCCCATCCTTTAGATACTCTTTACAAACAGACTTCAACTGAAGTTCATCGTACCCCTTTGGATTTGTAGATTGTGGGTCCTTGGTACACCTACTCCAGAGATGACATCTCACCAGAGCAGGGCTACAGCATTCCCCAGGGAACATTCCCCTATAGTCAGGTGAATATGAGAGCACATAGTTATAAAGAAAACCCAACCCAACCCAAACCCCAGACAGAACAGCCATTTGACAAGTCTTTTTTTACTTGGTTCATTGCCCAGCTTTTTCCATGTCTCGAAAACATCAGTGATTTTGAAGGATTTAAATTTTCTAATCAAGCAAGCATGACAGCAGTTGCTCTCCTTTGGAAAGAAGAAAAGACAGGAAAGAAAGTTAAAATGAGCACTTAATTATTCATTACCCAAATGAGATTTTGCATGGAAAATGCCTGCAGAGCCATTGCACGTTGGGATAGTTTTTGTGTCAGGGGGCAGATTCTAATTTGTGTCCTGGGTTAGGATCATAGAATCATAGAAATCATAGAATCATTTAGGTTGGAAAAGACTTTTAAGCTCACCGAGTCCAACCATCAACCGTGCCCACTAAACCATGTCATGAAGTGCCTGGTCTACATGCTTTTTGAACACCTCCAGGGATGGTGACTCCA
>VYZV01040980.1:185668-367436 GCA_013401275.1 Pandion haliaetus | reverse complement strand
AGACTTGTGCTCCAGGCCCCTCACCAGCTTCGTTGCCCTTCTCTGGACACGCTCCAGCGCTGAAATGTCTTTCCTGTAGTGAGGGGCCCAAAACTGAACACAGTACTCAAGGGGCGGCCTCACCAGTGCCGAGTACAGGGGGACAATCACTTCCCTGCTCCTGCTGGCCACGCAGTTTCTGATACAAGCCAGGATGCCGTTGGCCTTCTTGGCCACCTGGGCACACTGCTGGCTCATACTCATCTGGCTGCTGACCAACACCTCCAGGTCCTTTTCCGCCGGGCAGCTTTCCAGCCACTCTTCCCCAAGCCTGTAGCGTTGCATGGGGTTGTTGTGACCCAAGTGCGGGACCCGGCACTTGGCCTTGTTGAACCTCATACAATTGGCCTCAGCCCAACGATCCAGCCTGTCCAGATCCCTCTGCAGAGCCTTCCTACACTGGAGCAGATCAACGCTCCCTCCCAACTTGGTGTCATCCGCAAACTTACTGAGGATGCACTCAATCCCCTCGTCCAGGTCATTGATGAAGTTATTAAAGAGAACCGGCCCCAGTACTGATCCCTGGGGAACACCACTTGTGACCCGCCGCCAACTGGATTTAACTCCATTCACCACAAGCCCCTGGGCTTGTCCAGCCAGCCAGCTTTTTTACCCAGCGAAGAGCACGCTTGTCTAAGCCATGAGGCGCCAGCTTCTCAAGGAGTCTGCCGTGAGAGGCAGTGTCAAAGGCCTTACTGAAGTCCAGGTAGACAACATCCACAGCCTTCCCCTCATCCACCAGGCAGGTCACCTGGTCAAGTTCAGCTGGTGGGAGATTGCAGCCAGCTTCTTGCTGTGACTGTCCCCTCCAAAAGGGGTACAAAGGCACAGAAGGGCCATGTTCCCATCTCCCAATACAGGGGGCTATGTTTGATGTCCCCCCACCAAATACTAGGCTGTGACCTCTGATGGGATAACTAAATCAGCTGGGATAGACAGACAGTGGTGTCAAAATTAATGGGCTTTACTATCCAGGTATTTCCATTGTCCAAGTACCTTTAAAGAGCAGCTTTGGTGCCCATTTTCCAAGCGTCATTTTAAAAATCACAACCTAAATCACAGAGTAAAATAAAAGGTGCTATTTTAACTGACTGCTTCCAACATGATAGAAATGAACACTTCTTACCTGGTTTTTTTTTTTAAGCATATAAATAAAGGCATAATGTTAATAGATTGAACACAAGCTTTTAGCTCTTACATATGAAAAATGATGGTGTTGACCAGTAGTAGCTCATGCTAATGGAAAACACTCAAAAAAACTTTCCGTCAATATTGTTTAATGTGAGACACTTGTATGACAGAGCAAGTGTCAACACCTGCTTGAAGCCTCATTCTTCAGAGTTAGTCTCAGTGATGAGAAGAGAGTGCTTGACTGAAATGCCTGTCAGGCTTAATCTGGAAAATGGCTCCATGAGCACAGGGAAGGAGGTAGCTGCCAGTCACATAGTGCATCAGGATCATGGCTGTACCTAGCATGTGGAAAGGGGCTGTTGGGTACACCAATTTCAGGGAAGCATGGAAAGAAACAGAGGAAACCGACTTCCTCAGCATTTTTATAAATCGGTTGGGCATTTTACATTGTTTTTTACACGGGTTGTCTCAGTTACTTTTTCTCCACGGTCATGGTTTCAGCATGCCAAATTGTCACTTGTTCTCTTAACACATCTCTGACTTCTGGGGGCTTTCATTTTGCACATCAGAAAATGTGATATCATCACTATATCTAAACTGCAAGACTGAGGAAAGCTTGCACGCTCCCACGGCTGAGCCTTCCTCCTGGCTGTGCTCCTGCTCCATGCGTGATGCAGGTGCCTCCCTCCCTGCCTTCGTTTCTGTGGGAAGGGAACCAGTGCCCTCATCTAGGGCCCAAATTCCCAAAGAAATTTAAATACCTAGATTCAGGCACCTGATCCTTCTTGTTATTGCAGACTGAGAGGTGATGCATCTAAAACACGTGTGCAATGGAGCCAGCGATGAAGATATACCACACTGTCCTAATGGTGTCTTCTGCAGTAGCAAAGCAGAAAAGAAGCAGTGATGAAAACTGAAAGCGTAATAGTAATGGAGCTTAGTTACCATGTATAAAATGAGAGGCAAACACAGACTAATGAGAAACAGAGTGGCCTACGAGGAAGGGCAAAACAATGCTTGTACTATGGGGGGAAACATGAGAAAGGCAAATAGGTTGCCAGCTGCAAGGGTTTATTGCAAGCAAAAAAAACCCCAACCATCTTGCAAGCAGTGACAGAAACAGTCTGAAAGTATTTGCCAAATGGAGAGCGACAGTGAGATCTCCTTGGACAATATTGTTTTCACGTCTTCCCACTGCGCTGCAGCTGCGAGGAGCGAAGCAACAAGCTTGTTTGTCCAGCTAGAAGTTTGGGTTCCATCCAAGCATGGACTCAAGCATGCAAGCTTCACACCTGGCAGCGGCTTGACTGCTGGCTTAATGGGCTTTAAAAATCACTGCAGAACTCTATTGGATATGTCCTCCACATTGCAGGAGAGCAGCTCCTGTATTCATCACTGTACGTGCTTTCTACGGATGCGTGGCTAAGGGCAGTGCATGCTGGTTTAGCTAAGTAAAGCAGGCTTCACTAACTAGACTTCAAAACCTCTTCTTAAACAAACCCATTCCCTCTGTCTTCACCAAACAGTTAAGATTAGGGAAACACTTAGGATTTGTCATTTACAGGTGGAGTCCCGACGCCTGCTGCAATTTGTAGTCCTGCTGACGGAGCCACTCATGACACACGCAGGAGAGGGACTGTAGGGACACAGGACAAGAGGATGATCAAAGCAATTTCAAATGATGGACGGGTGAGTAGGTAGATAATGTGAAGAGCCAGTGTGTGACTGTGAGAGCGTGCAATTCCTATGCTCTGAAGGACAAACCCCCCCCCTTGAGCACTTTTTCCATATGGGCCCTTTCACCAGCTCTTAATACATCCGTCTTCTGATGTGAGTAGTCAAAAAGGAATAAAAGGGACAGGTTTGATCAATTCTTCATTGCTTTCCATAATCTTAGAAGATTTTGCCAGTTTCATTATAAATCTGCTTTTTATTTACCTGAAAATTACTCTTTTAACTGCAGGCTTCCTTACTACACTAGCACGGCACCATGTGTGCCCGCTCCTCCCTCCTTCCCTCCCTTCCCTGCTTTCTGCTCGGAGCTGTGTCGTGCGGATTTCATGTCAGGCCTCGTCAGCTGCACTTCTTCAAGCATCTTTCTTTGTTCACGTGTAGCTGCCAGAAGTGTGCGTTGTCCGAGCTGTTACCATGACGTGTCCTCAAAGGACTTTGCTCTGAGCTGCTCTGGTCACTCTTTGCTTTCATCTTCTGCGCTGTCAAATTGTTTTCACCCGTGATGGCCCTTGTCCATCAAATGTACTCCCCCTGTAAATACCCTCAGGCAGGAAACCCATTAGCAGATGGACTCCCTGACCTTCTCCAGAAAGCGTTGAATTTACAGCTGTGTGTAGTGCGCAGAAGTGAGGGACGGTTTATTTATTCTGCTTTGTTTTAAGATCTTGTTTTCTTCTGTGGGGGCAGATTTCTTTGCAACCAGAGGGACAAATCGTCTCTCTAGGTTGCTTTCTCCACCTGGTTATCGCCTTTTAATTTAGTACCTGCTAACAAGAGGCAATCTGTATTTCAGGGACTAAGCACTGACAGAAAATGCTTCTTCAGGCATCCTGTTTGAAGTGCTACTAAAACGCAGTGCCAGGATTGGAGTGGTATCTCATACGGAGGAGGTGGAGAACCATCCTTTGTTCAGGGGAAAGAGAAAAAAAGCCCTTAAGGGAGCTCCTTTCCATTGCAGCTGATGGAAACAAGGACACTGCCGCATCTGAGAAATGCAAGCCAGGTGTGGGGCTGGTTAGCAGGCTGGCTCTGCAGCCAGGCTACCTGCACCGAGGGCAAAATGCAAATGCGGGGACCTTGACATCGTCCCGCCAAACTGTGTGTGTGTGTGTGTGCATGGCAGACGGCAGGAGGAGGTTTGCACAGACCTGCTTACCTCGGTTCAGCCCTGACAGTGGATGTTGGCACCGTCTTCAGCCACTCCTGGCTCTTCATTGCTGACTGCCTGTATTTTCACCCCTGAAGGTCTGATGGCCAGATTGCTTGTGTGCCTGCTGCTTAACTTAGTCCAGTTGAAATGAGTAGGTAGCAAAGACCTATTTTTTAAAGTGGTTAAGCCAACATTGCTGGCATGAAGTGAGGGAGGCTGTTGCAAGCAGCTTTGCTGGCGTGTTTTGTGGGGGGCAACATCTAATAAAAGAGCTGTGCTGAGCCGCTGGGAATGGACTGCTGCTGGGCGAGCAGTGAGTACATCCTCTGTGCCCAGCAAGAAGCACTCAGAGCAATGCAGATATGTGGGTGGAAAAGCTAGTGAGAAAGGCCACAGACAGCCAAAGCCACATTTGCAATGCATCCATAAGGAAAAGGGTGAGAAACAATCTTCAGGAAGAGTCCTAGCTGGAAAACGTTTTGGAGTTTTGAACGGAAAAGTCTTGTCTCCTGCTGGTCGAACACAATGGGGGAAGGGAAATAGGGCTTTGTACATTCTCTGCAGAAAAATAGGAGTGCATCAGAGAAATATCTGATTTCTTCATCAATTACTTCTCCTAATGGGAACAGTATGTCTGTCCCCAAATTTTGGCTAACTGCTCAAATCGAAATGGGTGACAATGCTACAGGATCATCCCACAGAGCTAACTTCCCCCCATCGCTGTGGAGAGAGGCTAACTTCGCGTTCTGCTCTGGCGAGGTTTGCTTATGCACAGAGAAGAAAGAAATATTTTTTTTAACTCCTTCCCCCATCGCTGTCCTTCTTTGGGGATCAGACGAGTTGACTCCTCTGAGTGAGGGACCACTGGCTGCTGTGGTTTCCTTTCTACCATCAGAGCAATGACCTAGCACTCTGCTCTGCTCTGTACAACATCAGATTTTAGGTTCCCCGTGTGTGTGCAGGGGTCCCTGTGTTGTGTGCCGTGCACATATGTGCCCGTGGCGTGTACAAGCACGCGAGCGGTGGCTGCTCCCTCCTCCCAGTGCAGGCATAGGTGAGCAAAGGGTTACTAACAGTGCACTGCACAGCACCAGTAAGAGTTGTCATGATATACCTGTGTATCACGGCAAACTTTCAAATAATGCCTTTATTTAAATGTACAATGTATATTCAGGGCAGCGTGACAACGCAGGCTGGTTTCTGTAAACTCTAGTGGAATTAGAGGATTTGATGACTGATATTTTTATTATAATGCTCTCCTTTTCCATGATACTGTATGAATTGCTGAAATATTGACACAGCATGTTATCTTAAAAAAAAAAAGAAAAAAAGAAAACTTCTTAGAATTTAAACTGAAGGGGAGAGCACTGTGATGAACAGTTTGTTTTGTTGCCTGGTAATAGATCTCTGAGTTGGAAAGTATTTGCAATAACTTGTTGACAAGACACACATGTTTATTAGGAGCGAAAATGATACCTAGTAGCTTAATCTTGCGCTCTGCAGAAACAACAAAACCCCCTCAAACCGGCAGCGATGCAGCAGCAGAGGGCATCAGCAGCCTGTGTTTAAAGACTGTAAAGACGAGCATTTGCTAGCGGAGCTCAGTAGGACAATGCTTTTTTAGCTAGTGGATGGAAACCCTTAAAGCCTCCTTGTAACTGTGACAAGTCAGTGTGGTGAAGCATTTTACGTTGCTGTATTTTCAAAATTAAAATATAAATATGGCAAACAATGGCCTGGCACCGGAATACAGTGGGCAATATCTAATGGCGGTGATAAACTAGGCAGGTCACTTTGCTGTGACTGCCTCTCCGGCTGAAGCTGAGGGGCTCGCTCTGGATTAAACAAAGCCATGTGCTATTTACAATGTGGTTTGAGTTTGTGCTCGCAGAGGTTTGCAGTGCCCCTATGGAACAATAGCTCACTGAACAGGACAAATGTAGAACAGCTTACGAACAATGAACAAACAGTGAGAGGGAGCTGGGTTGTTTTAATTCTCATCCAAAATCCAAGGCAATTGGTTTCTTAATGGAAAATAAAAAGCTTATGAAGCTGCTGGTACATTGTCACCAGGCAAGCAACCATTCAGCATCCTGGAAATTGGATTCAGATTTTTGGGAAGCTTCTTGGACTAGTGGATGGAGCAACACTGGATGGTGCCAATCTTCCTGCGTACTGTGGCCTTCGCTGTTTCCTTTAAAGGATTTTGTCAGAAGTGGAGGGCTCTAAAATGGCTGCAGCCCGACACATTTAGAAGTCTTCCCCACGTATCTAGCCCTGATTAGGGAATCTGGGGAAAACAGAAACAAAGAGGACTGTTTCATTCCTCCATGCAGCAAATGCTTTTTCTTGCATTTCATATCCTCTAAATTAGGATAAAGCCTGACCATTTCAGAATCCCGTGTTCCCCCAGTGCGAATCGCAGCGCTTCTGCAGCCTGAGGGCAGGTTTTGTCATCACTACAGAGATGAAGAACCTCGGCTTGCATGCGAAAGGCAATGAAATTCTTCTTGAAAGTGGTGACCTTGGCCCTTTGTTGAGATAGATTTACCGTAGTGTTATGGATGGGAGGCAGTTGCTTCTTTGCCTTTCTTTTTCCAGAGAAAGAGGGGGATTGCGAGAATATCGACCCCAGTGTAAAAAGATCCAGGTCTTAAAATTTTTTTTTCGGGATGCTTATATTTCCTCTGATTGTAAATCTCCCAGAAACCGGTAGTTTAACTGCCAGGGTGATGCTCAGTGAGGAAAAACAAATGAAGACAAAATCACAGATGCAAGTGAAATAAATGGTGCCTGAAATGCTAACTAAATATCTTCACAGTTCAAAGGAGCTTGCAGAGGCACAGTCATTGCCCTTACATTTCCTGTCCCAGGATCTCATTTGTCACCAGCTTCATTTCCACCGAGCTTGAGGGCTGGTTTCTCAAGAGCTGTGGGTGCCCAGGGAGGAGAGCGAAGGCAGTGCGGTGTGGGAAGCTAAGTTAACCTTGCCTGCGTGTACATCTGCTGCCTTGCTTTCTCACGTCTGTGGCAAACAGAGACCCACGGCTCCAGTAACATCCCCTTCATGGGGCTAGTACAGAGGCTGGCTGTGACAGTTTGGGATCTTGCCAAGCAAGTCTTTCAGTCAAGGCTATACCGTTTCATTCCCAAAAGACCTCTTACCCCAAGTAGAGCTTAATTTCACTCACTCTACAAGTATCTTGCACCAAGGCTTCCACTGGACTCACAGAAGCAGCTCTCTCCCAAGCCATTAGCTGACCATCAGCATCGTCTCCCCTTGAATGGGCTTCTCTCACAGGTGTTGGGCTGCCACAGTCTGCTCCTGCTCTTTGGCTGCTTGACTCAGCCCCAGGCTATACCTGCGAGAAGAGGGTCTGAGGTGCTTCATGTGTGCAAGGGCTCATGCATTGGCACTCAGATAACATGCATGCTTTCTGGTGTGTTTTGTCAGGAAGAAATAAAGGCAGATGTATGATCAATGGCTGACAAGATGTGCCAAGAGTTGCTCCCAAATTCCAGTAGATCTTCCTTAGACACAAATTGACTTTACATCTTCAGGGCATGAGTGTGCTTGATTACTCTCCAGATACAAAGAGACCTTCAGTTTTTTGAACACATGGGAAAGATTATGTCAGGGTGAAAATGTGGGCCTCACTGAAACCGGGAAGGAAGTAGAGCCCAGCATATTTTCCAGAGGTGTGGGTAAGCGAGAAGATTTCATGCAGTTCATGTCAGTCATTACCTTTTATCTATGCTGGAAAGCAAAGCACCAGTAAAATGGATGTGCTAAGTTTAAACACTTTTCCAGAAAGCTGAATTTATCCAGAGGGGATTTTTTTTCCTGGAAGCAATGGTCAGTAATAACTTTTGGGGAATTGTCCAGCTCCTATTATTGCAGCTGAGCCTTATTCCTTCCTTTCACCATTATCTTGTCCCAAAGATGTTCTCTTTGAAGACTCTCTTAAAAGGTTTTCCCAAATGGAGGTCTTCAAAAGAGACTTCCCATTGATAATTCTTGCTAGCTCATGGGTATACTTTTATAGTAGGTTGGTTAGTTGGATTTGTTCCTTCTGTGTAAGTTACAGTACTCAGCAGAAGACAGTTTTTGGCCATGGTGATAAAAACAGAAGTGAAGCAAAATCACGTCCTACGTGATCCAGGTGCATTTGACCGCAGGGTCTAGTAGAGGAATTCAGGCAGTGGGGTATTTTATTGCAGCACTCCTGAAGGGTGCTGAACGTCGAGGTCTGGGAGACTGACATTTCCTCTTTCTCTAAGCAGCACACAGGGAACAACGCTCTACTTGAGTGTGCTGCAGCCAACAGCTGGGAAAGAAATCTTCATCGACAGCTCATTTACTTGTGAGTCCCTCTGCTAAGAAGGCCCACAGCAAGTCCACGCAGAAGCATATTCGTATGATGCTTTTTCATGTTTTAATATAACCAGCCCTCCAGAAGAGAATTGGAGGATATGGATACCTCCTAAGCTTTGGGGGAAATAAATCTGTCTCCTGGACTTAAGCTCCAGAGCAATAACTGCAAGGTGATAACAGTCTGGAATACAGTAGAAAAGGATAAGCTGAACAAGGTTCACATCTGTAGCTCTGCTGAAGCTGCTCTCCTCCCAGAAGAAGGGTAGTGCCTTGTTTTTGAACTATGGATATTCTCTTTGTTTATTCTGACCTCCCATCTTGAGAAGCAAATTGGTCTCATTTCTGAATTATCAAGACTGACACAGGGTGTGCCCTGGAATATTTTTACCAAAAAAAAAAAAAAAGAGAAAAAAAGAAAAAAAGGAAAAATAGAAAGAGAAATAAATCAAAGTACCCTTTGCATTATGCTGGCCTACTATTTTTTTTCTAGAAACAACATTGTGGATACAAATGGATTAGCACATAATGTTGAAATATTGTGAATATGCTGACATCTCATTGTTTTGCTCAGGAAGTAGTTTGTCATTGTTACAAAAATGTAACATGACTGTTTCAAAGTTAATTGAGTATGTTGCAAGAATTTTTAAAATCTCAAGTAAACCCACTGGTCAAGGATCAACCGTATCTCCTTGGATGGAAAGGACTTGGAGAGTGGGAAAACCTCCAACTAACCAGTAGGTATTTATTCAGGGTGTTAGATTAATGGCATGGTCATGCTTAAAAGAGCCAGCAAGGAGCCAGGGTAGTGAGAGATCAGCCTGAGCACTTTTTGTGAGGAAGGAAGCTGATATAAAAAACCCTTCTTTCCAGACCTCATTATCTCAGAGAGCAGCTCTGGATGAGATTCAGGAGGCCGATTTCAGCATTAAGGCAGTCACTGAACCTCAGCAAGAAGGGCTTTTCAATGCCATGCCGTTGCTTAAAACCCCATGGCCTCATCACTGCGGCAGCGGGGGAGCAGGCAGCCCCCACCCCGAGAAGTAGGTGTCTTTCCCAGGCAATGGAAGAGGTGGTTCTCACCCTGGCTGAGGACGGGTCTCAGTGGAGCGAGGTGAGCACTGTGTCTTCTGCAGCCCTGAGAGCAAAGCCACGGGCCCTGAAGGCACGGCAAGACCTCTTTTGTGAACCCACTCCAGGCTTACAGGAGACAGGTGTAAACAATTGAGTGTTGTGAAAGCTGAGGCTCTCCGCCATGCCCAGGAAGCAAACCTTTAGAGAAGTTAGACAGTTAAGGATTTGGGGCTAAATGGCAGCTTTGTGAACACCAGCAACTTTCAACAATGGCAGTAGTTGCCCAAAAACTCCCGGAGGCATCTGTATCTCTGCTGGGAATCTCTCGATGTGATTTTAAGTCACTGAAAAAAGAGGTGACTTGAAGTATTGGTTGATAGATTTATCCTTTGTAATGAAATTCTCAGATGAATGCATCTCTTCTTTCAGTTTGTGAACAGCTCGGAGCTGATCCTGTTTCCGCCTGCGTGAGAGTTATTGGAAATATTTGCTGAAAAGGTTCAGTGTGTGTGGTTGAGTTCGCGGAGCTGAGGATCACTAGGTCATGATTTCCCATGGCCTGCAGCAGGTTTCTTCAAGCACTGGTGCACAGGCTCAGCCTGATTCCCCAAGCCCTGCCAAATGGCCTGGGGCACACATGTCCCTGGGAGAGGGCAGCAAGTGAAGGTGGTCGCCATGAACTTCTACTCAAAATGGTCCCAGCTCAGTGGGGGGAATATTCTCTGATGGGCAGATGTGAGTCCTGCCTCAGTAAGTGTCTGTCTGGTTTCATGCTGACTCTCCAAAGCTCTGCTGGATCCGTGCAGAGGACAGAAGACTTCCTACCGTATCCTGGGATGGAGCTGCGCCCCAGCTCCTTTCCCCTCCCTGATTTAACTTGTGTGTTGTCTTCCTTTAAAAGTACTAGAAAATTCTCATCCTGTATGGTACCTTTCTGCATTTTCAGGCATCCAAACCTACCCATGTTGAACCACAGGTGCCCTTTAAAGCATCAGTGGGATGCTACTTAATCCCATAAACACCCTGGTTTCTATTAAACATTTACTCAAGGGGAAGCAACAGTCACAAGATGCTTTAAGTAGGTTTTCCTCACTGTTTCACAAATAAGGTGTAACCCTCTATCTCTATCAAAGAATGTTTAAACCACCCAAGTGGGACTCTGTGTCTGCTCCTGGAAAATCCCAATGCTTAGTCATCAATATGACTGACCAGGTCCTAGACCCTTCTTTTCTTCATTTGCAGGGAGCATTTGAATATATTCCTGCATCCCCAGCGAATGCCCTAATGGCTGGACTATTGGTTATTCAAAGTGGGTTTCTCTCATTGTCTTCTGGCAGGGACAGTCTGCTCTGCATAAAAAAAATTAAATCCCATGACTAGGCATGTAAGCTTATGGCTATAACCCAATGCATTGTTTTTTTAATGGCGAGTTGAACAGCTCCAACAAACAGAGAAAACAAACAAAAAAAATCCAAACCAAGAGACAGCTCGGTACTCACCTGGGATATGAATTCAAGATACATCTTTCCAGCACTGGCTCAGTGTACGTCTCTCACACCCCTTTGGATTGCTCTGGCCCTATATACTTTGAGCCTTCATTTTCTGGGCTTTTCCCAGGAAAAGAAACCACCTCTGAAAGAGTTCTCTGGCTTCACGATCCTGAAGTAAGGGAACATCTTTCTGGCCAGAGAGACTGCAGGACTTTCTCATTGAATCTTCTTACTGTAGGCTGTACATAAAATGGAGGTTATTTCTAGAGAGGAGTTGGTCATCTCTGGAGAGGATCAAATGGAGGTCACCTCATCACTGGAGGTTTTCATAATGCAATTGAACAGGGTTCTGGATAATCTCATTGAGGCTCTCTTTCCCACAAAATGTTGGGTTAGACAATCTTTTGAGGTCCCTTCCAACTTGGACTGTTCTGTGATTCTATGATAAAATGCATCCAGAGAGATAGGAAACTCACTTCTTGGAGCTTTCTTAACTTTTCCTGCAAATAAATTGAGAACTTGGTTATCTTGAGTCTGCAGTTAATTTTACCATACTAAAGAACTGGCTGCTGTAACACCTTGTAAGGTAAACCCCTAAGGCCTGCTGGATATACAAGCTGAACTAATTCAACTAACTCAGTCAGAATGTACTGATCTTCATTCAATTGCCTTTTGTGGACTCTCTTAAATTGGTTTACAGTTGCTGTCTTTTGGCTCACATTAAGTTAGAAATAAATGTTAAGTCAATAAATAGACCTTCCTCAACTGGAGTAATAAAGCTTTTAGGAAAAAGACTGTTGTATGCTTTTTCAGTGCCTAAGAAAACAGAGCTCTTATCTCTATTTAAGTAATAATTGCAACCTAACATTTTTTATTTGACCACATCTAGCTGATTGTTTCCAAGCTGATGTACAATCTCTACAGATTCCCTGTATAGATAGATCCTGGATCACAGGGCACTGATTTCTGCTTCAAACAACAGAATAATGATAGCAAATGAAAGATAACATACATTAAATGGTGGAGGTATGACTTAATAAATTTTTTTACTTCATGTAATTGTCTATATCAGTGTGGTTATCAGCCACTTTTGTGGACAAAAGCCCATTTATGGGTAACAATAATAACAAATAACAAGAATGTGTTCCAAAGAAATGGCTACTGAAATAACAAGTGTTGAGGATCATGGGTTTTGTGTTGTGACACAACCTCTGTAGTTGTTCCATTCTTTTGTTTTGTGCCAGTCTGAATTAATTAGGTTGAAGGTGGAGGATCGAAGTGAAGTAAAATGTTATCATTGAACCGTGATGATAATACTTAGCACATTATTTTGGGGGAGTTTCTGCTCCTGCTTGGGCTGAAGCTGAAATAGCTGACGGTAGTTTCACTGGCTCTGAACTCAAAAATTGTAACTGACAGCAAAATCTGTTTTCATATTCTGTTTCTATTCAAAATGTGTTAGAAATGTTAATGAATTCCTATCCTTATGATTAATAAGTAGCAACATGTCTGTTTTAGAGAAGATACGTGGCTACAGGAGACATCAGTGTGAGGACTATCAGACGACGGACTAAAAGTGATTGTGGTAAAGGTGGTGGAATAGCTGCACTGAAAATCCCATCTATCTGAGTGAGCATGGTATTTTTCATCTGCTCCTTAGTTCTGCTTTAAGACTAGTTGGACTGTGACAGTAAGTTCTTCAATTCAAAATATTGTCCTTCCAATCCTTTGAGCTTTTTCTAGTATCTTTTTTGTGTGCCTGGATGTAATTCTTCACTTCTAAGTTAAATTGTAAACAATACTGCAATGGAGTCACATAGATGAAGAACATACATGAAACCAGCAGCAGACGTTTTGCTTTTCTTTGGTGGCTAGGGGTGGCAGTGAAAGTGGAAGGCGGTTTCTTTAATAACATATTTAAATGCTTTCTTCTGCAGTTGACTTTCATGCTAAAATAATAAGAAAGAAATTAAGTGAAGAAGAGGACAGCAATCTTTCCTTAAGTGGAGTGTTATTTTGCTGATGAGGTAAACCTAACCGACATCAAGAATAGCATAAGTCTGCCAACTACATGCTGATATTGGCTGGCTGTGCCTTTCCTTCAGCCACTGCTATAATGGAGTTTGAAGTAATCTTCCACGCTTTCCACATTGCACATGGGCACGTAAGTAAGAGCAATAGAATGACAAAAAGAAAGTGGAGGTCATTGTAGTGGTGGAATGGACCTATAAGGAAAGTATCGAAATCCATGGCATTTGGGACATTTAAAACTGGATATTAAATCACATTAATACAAGAACAATACACCACAACTGTCAGGAAGTAAGGGAAACGTTTGTCCCTACGTACAGTTCCACGGCCTCGCTGAAACTCTCGAAACAGGACCACGTGCCTGAGAAGGTCAGTGGTCTCACTAAGCCACAGACGGCAGCTGACATGGTTGTGTGGGCATTGGTGGCTTTGGAGATCAGTGCCACAGCACAGTTACGCATCTCGTTGGGCTAGACACATTTTACTTAGCCAAACAGATGAAACAGTGGTGGTGTTCCCCTTTAGAAAGATAGGGGTTATTAAAAGGTGTGGGTTTAGGAGATGCTAGATCATAAAACAGCAAAAGACAGAACAGAAATCAGTCATTTATGCATCCACTCTGAAGCCAAGAAGGCTGACAAAACAGACAGATCTGTCATACTAATCTAACTACAGGGAGCAAAAGAAGTATGGACAGTGTTCCTTCCAGGCTCCGGGAATGAAAGGCAATTTTTTTCTGTTAGGAGCTGATTTGGCCACTAAGCAAACCCTAATAACCGTTACCCATTTAGTTTTAAGAGGTTTTGTTTGCTNCCCCCCCCCCCCCTTTTTTTTTTTTTCCTAAGGCTTCAGGGACTATTCTATTTGAGGAGCTTGCCTAGAGAGTTTTCACATGGTTGAATCCTGTGGAAAATTTATTGTCATCAGAAAAAGGGGGGGAGGGGGGAGTGGGGGGAGAAGAAAAAAAAGAATCACATGAGTTTTCTTCCAAACACTTTTCCAGATTTATTTTTCTGCTTCATTTTTCATGGGAAAATCCCTCTATGTGGTTATACATCTATTTTAGTGTTTTTACTTGTCAGTATTTTGTTTTTGTAGCTGCTCTGAATCTTTTAGCTTAGAAACTGTTACACTGTTTGTTGATGGAGAAAGAAATGATATTGGAAATTATAGTGATGTAACATTTGGAGACACTGTAATTAAGAGGCCAATGTCTCTCATTGCTAATGGCCACAGCAACGACTGGGGCTATCAAGGCAGCAGTTGTGACTCCCCAGCCGGTTGCTGGCTTTATGTCAGCTCCAGCCGAGAGATGAGCACTCATCCATCAGCTGGCAAGGGGTGTCCAGATCCCCCTGGGAAAGCTGGCGTGAAAATGGTATTTCTGCAGTGACCCAAGACACCTCTACCTGCCTGTTTTGCTGGTAGCTACCTGATGCAGCCCCAGAAGCTGATGTAAGGAGGGGACCTGGGGAGCACGTGGGAGGGCTACTGCTTCCGAGGTATCTAAAAAATCCTTGTGGTGATTTAAAGGTGTTTTATAAGGGTCTCCTACAGGTGCAGCCCTGGCAGGGAGATAACGGGTGGCAAGCACCACACATTGCAGCTTGGGCTGGGCTTCATGAAGGCTTTCTTCTCCAGGAGGCTATTGCAGCATTGTATTGGCTTACCCAGAGAAGCTGTGAAATCTCCATCCATGGAGATTGTCAAGAAGTGGGTGGTCAAAGCCACTTTTGACCTGGTCTAGTGGTGGTGACAGTCCCTCTTGGAGCAGAAGGTTGGGCTACAGACTCTAGAGGTCCCTTCCAGCCAATAGTGCTATGGTGGCATGGAGGGGCTTTAAAGCAGTGTTACACAGCAGGGGTGAATCAAATACTTTTTCTTCTGTCTGGAGATACTTTGCCTTTTGGTCATGCATTTTGTGTGCAGGAGAAAGGGTATCAGGCAGTCTGCAGAGGGAAACTCAGAGCATGATCTTTATCCAGTGGAGAGAGGGAGGCTGCAGGAGACACTCTTCTTATGTGGACATGTAACATGCGCTTAGTTTTTTCCCAGCTGGACTTCACCTACTAAACAACCTGTTAAAATGGACAATTATTTTTTTACACTCTGGCATATTTTTAACACCACATGAATAATTGAGATGAATACCTCCATTTTTTTCCCAAGAAAAACACTAATATTAAATAATTATGTAATTGTATTGATGTAAAAAGATGAATAGAACTCTTTCCATGGGATCAGATGCCCAAATTTGACAGTAAAAAATACTGGAGCTCTACATTCTTGCAGTTCATTGCAGTGGAAAAACTTAAAGACGACGACTGAAATTTTCTGAAGAGTACAACTAAATTTACTGGAGGAGATGCAAGCAAGCCTGGGCAGTAGTTAGAGAGGAATAGTGATTCACAAATTCTGTCAACAATTTTTGCTGTGTCTCAGGGTCTGGTCGCAGCTCTGGGACAAAAGTGACTACATTTTATGGGTTACAAGTTGTTGAGGAGAAAGTGACAAGTATGTTTGGGGACTTGGAAAAACGTCCGTCTGATGGGAGTGTGAAGAGGTTGAGATAGTTTGTGTTAGAAGGAGATGAATATAGAGGGAAATGGTAAAAGGTCAAAATAGGAGAAGCAGTTTGGAGAAGGATGTTCAGAAGAGAGGAGGGCCACTGTTCTCTCCCAGAAAAGGGAAGGCATTAAATTTTGAAGCTGCCAGATTTTAACTTCACAAACAAAAAATAAATACTTTGTTCAGTAGTGTGTCCTGCTTGTGAAGTCACTGCCACTGAATGCTCCTAAGTCAAGAAATCAGAAAAACTCAAAGGTCACTTCTGTAAAAAGAGTATTTAGAACCGAATGCTTCTGACAAGATAATAAAATCTCTTGAGGTTTTAAATTAATCTTTAATTTCTTGTAATTAATAAAAGACTTTTGCCCAGCAAATCTCCCATCCTGGCCCTGTGTAACAGATTGTGAATCTTCTTTCAAAGCATTAGGTGCTTGTCAAATCCCTTATAGCAAGAAAATTTCTGGGCCTTTATATATTTTTGTCTGCTTCTGGCTTCATTGTACTCTTTGGGAAATCAGTGGGACTTTTACTTCAATGGAAAAATGGATTAATTGGATTTTAGTTCATTTAATAATGATTTTGAAATGCAACAGCTTGAATATTGTCTCCTGCTTTGTTCTGAAGTCTTGTATGGATTACATTCACTGAGCATATGTGTTTATACTGCAGTTCTATTTGTTGTGCATACGCATTTACTGATTCGTACTGGGATGAGTTTACATATGGCTACAGAGGATGGGTTGCCCCCTCCCCACCCTTGATGTTTTAATTTGTGTAATTGCCTTATTGAAGTGTGGGTTGAGTTCCATAAGCTGTTGGTAGCTGTGGTTTGATGATAGCACAAAGGATGGTTGGCTGTGGGTGAGTTACAGGGATGCTTTTATATAGCAGGTTCCCTCGCTTCATCTGCAATTAAAAGAAGAAAATACAACAGCACTACAGTTGCCTTGACAGTGAAAACCCATTGGCCATTGGACAGGGTGGTGATACGTGATTAAGTCAAAGCCTATCTAGTGATGATTAATGATATATCAGCATTCACCCAACATGCAGCCCTCCAAGGCACACAAAAATGTGGTTTATGTCATGGAAGGCAATTAACAATTTCAAGCTCTGATTACCCTGGTCCATGCCTCTGGTTTGGCCCCAGTGAAGCGGTGATCTTCTTAGCAGTGGCAATTGGCCGTGTAAGAGAATGAATGGACACGGACTGTAGCTACGCAGAGGTTCACTCTCTTCTCCCTCCTTCTCTTTCCCTTTGCAGACTTGCAAAAGCCTGCTCAATAGTAGGCTGGTTTGCAGACTGGTATTTCCACAGCCAACCACTCTCGACAGGGAGAGAGACTGGGGAACAGAGCTAGGGCTGACAGTTTTATAATCCAGTTGTGTTGAAATGTATCATTGTCAGTTCTGTTATTTAGAAGAAAATCCTCAGTTTGACTCAGAAGATGAAGATTTATTGTGTAAAAAAAGATGAAATGTCAGTGTCTGAGAGGACAATATGTGTAAGTCACACACCAGGCTCACTGTTCCTGCATAAATGAATTATCTCCAGGGTATGTCTTCAGCTGAGCTCCACATCAAAGCAATATTTCAGTGGGGTCCACAGATGGGCAGTTGCCTCCACTTTTCAGAAATAGGAAGAAACCAGAAAGATTCTGGGGTCATTTCTGGCAAATTTTGTTAATGTAACCAGTCTGTTGGCATCCAAAGTAGAACTGGTGGGACTATGCACAGAAGTAAAGTTTGTCATGGCGTGCCGTGGACCAGCCTTGAAGTGTGACATCAGGTTTGCTTCTCTTTGTCTTCCAGAAGCATTCAAGCAGAGTTTCTTCATGCCATCTCGTCTGCAGTGGATGTGGCAGGTAAAACTGCCTGGCTGATGACAGGGGATGGGAACCTGTGAAGCAGATTCAGATTTGAGGCCAGATTTTAATCTCAGTTTTTCACAACCATGGCACTTTCCCTGACTTCTGCAAATGCACCAATGCGACAAGAGGAGGACTCAGCCTCTGTTTCAGCAGTGGTGAACAGTTGTTCAAGACGTCTTGACTCCTGCAAGGCAGAGGGGAAGAAAAAGGAATTTCTTTTCTATTTGCTGCTAGGTTCTTCTGATCACTTATAAATTTTACTTTCTTGAAATGCCTTTTGCATATATATCTGTATGAGTATGTATGTACCTATCTATCTGTCTATTAATTTACGTATCTCTCTGCATGCCTATGTGCACTTAGAGACTGACACTCACTCATCAAATGGCATTATGACCGTTGCAGCCCGGTACTGAGGGTATTGGCAGTTTTATTAAAAAATATTATAGGAGAGCTCTGAAATCCAGTAGTCCCTGAAGAATTTCTTGAACACACAGTGTATCTGGAATGTCAAAATGGTCCTTGGAGATATGCAGACTAATAAACCAGGCAGGACAGTCATATCATGTTTATGATTATACATATTCCCCCATGAAATAAAACTGTACAATTGTGATTGGAGACAGAGAGTTATCAGCTGGAAACAGCTGTGCTGCTGAAACACCCAGTGGCAGGCTATATAAATATTAGCAAAGATACCCCAAACTCAAGTGTGTCTGTATTTATATATGTTTTGTTGCCAGCTGAGGCAGCTGTCAAGAGGGCTGACTTTGGGGAAAAGGATGTGAGTTAGGAGTTGCAGAGTTTGAAGCCTTCTATTCCTTTTACTTGTGCATTAGGATTTAAAAATGTGTACTGAAAGGATCCATCAGACATACAAAGCTGTGTACTGTGGAAAGCCACTGCAAGTGCCACAAGTTCATTTTTAAAGCAGGCTTTTAAAAAGGAGGAACCATCTACTTTAGGGCAGACTGATTCTGAGCAGGATTTCTTGTAAGGAAACTCCTCACTTGAATACTTCAAGGACTTGGTGTATCACAGAAATACACTTCTCTCCACAGCAACTAGCCCAGGGATTGCTTACACTGGTACAAATAAGAGGCCTGCCACCCTGAAGTTAATGGAGCCATGCTAGACAAAAATGGCACGCGAGGAGAACCCGAGCTCCTGGTGTTCCTGTTCCTCAGTTTTTTCCCACAGCAAGGGGAAAGGTCTGCAGCCCCCGTGAGCAGTGCCTGCACCTGCCCATGCTCCAGCTTGGCGTGATGCACCAGTGGTAAGGCACAGAGTGGCCCCAGCCAGCGTAGGGGTGCGTCAGCCGTGCAGGATTGTGTGTAGAAACAACTTTCCTCTATTCTCAGTTATTCAGGAGGTGTTAGCTCAAAGTACAGGACAGAAACATGCTATTCCTGGCTCCACTTCATATGCATTTACCTATGCTTACTCAAAGGGAAGGCATCGGAAGAAGCAAAAGGAAAATTCTCAGGTTGATTGTAAAGACAGTTTTGGTTAAAGACTTATTCTCATTAAAACATGCTCTATGCAAAGACTAATTGCACAGGCTATGCATTATGATTTCACAACTGCCCTCCTGCCCTTTTTTGTTCTTTATGAAGAAGGGATTTATGATTTTCCAGCTCTGCCACTTTCCCTACTGTCCTCAAATCCCTGTCCCTACTGCAGGTACCCAGGGGATGGTCGTTCCAACTCACAAAAGACTTCAGTGTTTCAATTATTTCCTTTTATTGTGAGTCAGACAAACACAGTGAAGATTTTCTGTACAGGTCAATGCTATGGAAAATATCTTGGACTGTTTAAAGCAATTAATTTTGCCTAGCTGATTTTCTTTCAGCTAATTGCACTCTGATAATTTTGAAGCGGGATGCTTTAGGGTGGCCGGGGATTTTTTGTGTGTGTTCTTCCACTCCAGATCCCTGTCTCAGCCTGGGTTTATGAGGAATTTGGAGCCTGATTCTGCTGAAGTTTCCTCAACAACGCTGCATGCTCAGGGAGAACAAAAGCCCACGATGAATTCCAACGATGTGCATTGGGATAATTATACCCCTGTCTCGACTGAAAAAAAAGAAAAGAAAAAAAAAAAAGAAAAAAAAAAAGAGCCCAGCTGCCACCTTATTTCCACTCTCATGCCAGACAGCTTTTGCTGACAGGTTGGTTAGCCATGGGAGTGGTGATGGGTGAGGTGCACACCTGAGTATTGTGCCTGAGCGTTGTCAGACTGGATGCTGACAGGCTGCATGAAATGTGGTCTTACATATTTCAGATTTAATCTAAATACTCTTCTGACATGTATTTGCTTTCCATGCTGCTTTCCACCAAGATGTCCCACTGTGGGTACTGTACAGTGAGCTGAATATAGCTGAAGCAGGAAGGAAAAAATCTCTTAATCCTGATGTTTTAAATAAAAATAATAGTTACCTTGTGACTTCTAATTTCTGTTAGGTCCTTTAGGATCTTAAATGTTTGGAAAACACCATCAAAAGGTATCAGTTGGTAAGCTTCTACAGAAATAAATACTGTAATACAAAATGAGATAAACAAATACCTCTTTTGGTGATGGACTGAATTATTTGGTAACCACTTTTTTTTCTGCAGTGTGTATGGGATATCAGCTTGTGCCTGATTTGCCATTCACTTTGCTGGCGTTTGAGAGCCTTCTATGTTGAAATGTAGACCCAAATGTCATCTGTAGCCGGTTTCCTTTTCTTTTTCTTTCTTTCTTTCTTTCTTTCTTTCTTTCTTTCTTTCTTTCTTTCTTTCTTTCTTTCTTTCTTTCTTTCTTTCTTTCTTTCTTTCTTTCTTTCTTTCTTTCTTTCTTTTCTTTCTTTCTTCCTTTCTTCCTTTCTTCCTTTCTTCCTTTATTTCTTTTCTTCTTTTAACAAAACCCCAACAAACTGGCTTTTTCTTCTCCATGTGGATTTATCCTGTAGTTAGAGGGAAGAATCAGACCCCAAAGCAATAGGCTGCTAGAATTTTTTTCTCACTTGGGTAAGTAAAGTTGTCATCCAGCAAAGGTCCAGGAGAATTCTTAATGTTCACTAGCCACGAATGCTCCAAATTAATCACATACTTAAATGTTTTGCATATTTAAAAGAGGATAACCGTGATTTAGGAGAGTAATTCTGATCTGGGAATTAACACCATATGGAAGTACATTGTCAACTGTACGTGAGTGACTGTGTTTATATGGAATAGTGATAACAATACTAGCTTCCCAGGTGTGTGCTCCCGTCTCTGTTGAAAACAATGCATATTTCAGGGTCACAGCTGCATTATTTAAATGATTTAGTAAAATTTGTTGAATGGAAAACAAAGACAAAATCAGTCAAATATATCTGACAAACAAAGAAAGGTATACTCAGGGAAAATTCAAGCACCACGTATTAGGCAGCATGGGTGAAAGAGCTGGCAGTGTTTCAAGTGTTTGCAAGATGTGTTTGTTTTCTCAAGTCTCCAATTTACTCTAATAGGCACATTATGTCCAGGCATGAACAGCTAAATCCCACGTGAAATGAATGAACCTGCTCAAAATACATGGTACAGTGAGCCTGTATACATTTAAACATATGAAGACTTGGTTTCTCTCTATTTAAGCTTGCAGTAAAGCCAAGGTTCACACAGAGTAGGTTTTTTTTCTGTTTAAGCACAGATGTCTAACGTCTAAACTTTAGCCATCTGAAAAGGAAGGTAGGAATCTCACCTACCTATCTAGACTCCTTGATTGCCAAAGGAGATGGGGACAAGTCACCCCTTAGAAGACAGGCAAGAGGAATTGCTTTTGGGGCAACAGCCGACCTTTTTCTGTTGACTAACAAGGCAGTTCCATTTAGCAGATGCACTGGCTTCTATACAGCTTTAATGGCGTGAGGTGAATACTACCTGGGATATCAGTTCTGACTGATTCAGCTTCTTTCCCACCTTTCTTCACTTGCCTTTGTCTTTGCTGACAATTTAGATTAAGTCTATTACGACTGCTACCATCTTGTTCATGTTGTTTGCTCAAAGCATAGTTTGTTCATGCAACACAAAATCCCAGTAATGACAAGAGTGGTGCAAGGACTAATTCCATGTAGGAGAAGGAGTCGCTGCAAGTTGAGCAGATGAAGATTACGGACAGCAGAATTACCAAGCCAAGTGCTAGAGATGCTAGTGCATCATTCCATGTCATTCTGTCATTACTTTTGCACTGGATTTTTGCAAAAATAAAAATCACTAATGAAAGTGTTACCAGAAATAAAATTTCATGCCAGTGTAAATAGAGTCATAGAGAAAATGCTACTCCCTGGGCATAGCTCTTGTGGAGGATTTCAGGAGCACATGGACTGGAAGGGCCAGGCAGGGTTCATGTACGTTGCTGTTTGAGTGTAGTACTGGTATTGCCGGGGCTAAGAGGATGGTGCATGTCTGTGGCAATATGCTGCCCTTGTCCGTGATGAGATCTGAGTAGTTATGCCATGACTAGGATTTTAAGGTTGTATCTTTATAGCAACAAAGAAAATTTTTCTAGAAGGTTTGGGGAGTTGTTTATGCGTTGAATCACCCTGACAGCTGAATCTTGTCTGTGTGATGACGAATGCAGACCGTGCCTGACCAAACGGCAACCACAGTGGTACCAAGAAGTGGGAGCTGACTTTGCTAACCTAGATGTATTTACTAGTTACTAGCTAATTCCACTTTCAAATACTGTAATAATGAACTTGTTTTTTCTCTGGTGATGTCACTTCTCTGATAAGCACTTGTCTTTC
The DNA here is from genome assembly GCA_013401275.1 of Pandion haliaetus. Classification (NCBI taxonomy): domain Eukaryota; kingdom Metazoa; phylum Chordata; class Aves; order Accipitriformes; family Pandionidae; genus Pandion; species Pandion haliaetus. The sequence goes on along the minus strand of VYZV01040980.1, from coordinate 345,213 downwards.
TGCCTAATCATTAAGTTGGCATAAATGCCACCAATTTTTACCATCTGGTCCACAGCTGAAAGCCCTCGCCTGCTACTGTTCAGTAATTGCTGTTTCATGTGTCTACCTTGACAGTAACTGATGGGACTGTTTTTAGTGTGAATTCAAACAACTGTTCCAGCTTTACTAGTTCTAAGCTTCAGGTTTTGCCTAATTGTGGAAAAGAAAGTAGGTGCTTCTGGGTCTGTCTAGACATGGCTCTGTTAAGTGCATGTCTGATCATATGAGTTACTCACTCCAGTAATATTAATAAATGGGACCAATCCAAATAAAAGACAGTTCCATTAAACTCTCTGAGCTCATAGGGTGGTTATAAAGTCAACATGCTGTGCTATGTTAACATCTGACCAGTGAAATAGTTGTTTCCTGATCCCAGCTTTGGCTTTCAGCCACAAAAAACAAAAGACAGATGCTATGCTTTAGTAGGGTCAGGGTTATCAAAGAGATGTGATTAATAGTTGGTTACTTTGCTTTTTTGACACTTTTGTTCTGTTGATTACAAAGGACTCCTAGCCATGATTTTTCATTGACTTGGTGAACTGGACGATAGATGAGAAGAAAGGAAGGACCTTTCTGAATCTGAGCTCTTCCTGGAAAAATACAGACATGGGTGCAGTTTGGACTGCATGTTTACTTTGAGCTTGTTTGAGGTGGATGCTACTGATACTGGTATCTTAGAGGGCAAAGGGGCTAATGCCTCCTCACAGAGGTAACAGTTGTAAATGCAAACAAGGTGCTCTTAGCTATTTAATGATTTCCCATCAGGCAAAAATGCCGGAGAATTGAAAACACTGACTTTAAAAGTGCATCAAAGTAATTTGTTAGTCTTTGAAGTAGGAAGTTATTTATAATGGAGGGTGTTCTCTGATGGAGTGATAGGCTTGCAGTGTGCGTGAGTGATCTGAGTCAAAAAGAGGTTTGTAAAAGGATATCAGGGTGTTACAGCTTGAGTTTGTGAGCACTTTTTTCCCTGAAACATGGGCATTCTATGCCATTACTTTGATTCTTGTTCAGTTTTTCTTCTCTCCCAAGCACTGCCCCCTAAGCAGTAATACAAGCAATATTTATTTCCCTGATTTGACAGTGACGTGAAAAATAAAAACCTGATGCTCTCAATCCCAAATCATTGATGAACAGAGATGATAACCCTCCAGGCAGAACGTTGGTGAGTCAGTTGAAAACAGATACTTGAAACCTCTGTGCATATGACTTAGATGGGATATGTCACTAATGGGCTCTCAATGTAGGAGGCTCTTTTAAAACTTTCCCAATAACTGGATGAGGTGGAATTTGACACTGACGTGCCAAATCCTGCTGGCTGCAGAAAACTGCTCATTCTGTTCGGGTACCCATCATATGCCAGAAGGGTCTTTCTCCCTTTTCCCCACTTTTACTGCTCTCCCCTTTACGTTTTAATATCAGAAACTGTTTGATCATTATTGTGTTATGGCAGGCATTCAGAGAGACTGCTGATAGGGCTAGAGCCAAGGTCAGGAAACCCTGCTTCTGAGACACCTCCTTGTCTCGATTATCTTGACTATCACCAGCGCTTGGATGGTTGGCGCAAAACCAGGGAGTGAGCAACACAATATCCTGTGCTGGGCGTTACTGGCCATTTCCATACTTATCTTCTGCCCAACCCGCGGTGCTGTGGTACGTGCAGTGCTCCCTCCCTAAGCTCAGGTTTCTCCTTCAAATTTATCACTGTCTTCCCAATTTTTTTTGTTACCTAGACTTTATAGTAATAACTCCACGTTAAATGCAACTAGGTACTTACTTGGCCCAGGAAATAGTGTGGTAGCAATATTTTACTAATAATTGTTTGCAAATGATACACAGGGGTTGTTGTTGTCTCCCTGGCCTACTAGTTTTTAAAAAAATGAATTCAGCGATGTTTGTGTACCCAATTAATTTTGTCTGCTTGGTAAATTTCGGCTTAGCATTCGAGCATGTTTTCTGTCACTTGGACTGTTACTTCCTGTGTTTGTTTGCTTTTATTTTTGTAAAAGGAGATTATAAATGGGCAGAACTTTTGCTTCTAAGTAAAAATATGCCTTCCTAAGTAATTGCCTGAATTGCAATATGTTTGTTATTGTTTCTAATTGCCAATTCTCTTGAAGCAGGTCAGCACCTTTTTGGTTCAAATGTCCCAAGAATGAGTCACAAGAACAACAGAAGATAACTTCATTGTAATACTGCTTGGAAAGAATAGTCAACATAATTACTCTGCCCTATTGCTCTTTTCCCTGGCTTAAATAAGATAAAATCCTGTTTTGTCACAAGAAAAGTTGAGTAACAGGTTCATTTGGATGTCAAGAGGAGCAGTTTGTAAGCCTCCTGATTTGAACCTTGACCTACTGTCTAATCTGCTGATCTTTCTGGTTCCGCAAGTGACATTCAATAAAATTTGCTTCAGGAGGTAGCTGGAAACTTAGCTTTATTCCCTGTGAATGAATGCCTAATATGACTTTTTTTTCTTTTAAATGTAGAAGAAAGTAAAAAATAAGGAGAGATTCCTTTCATATAACAGTGGGAAAAATGGTAAAGAAAAGAGAGAGAAAAAAAAAAGAAAGCTAAAATGTAAATGTAGAATATAAAATGTAAATGGTAAAAAATTTATGAACTTCAGGAAATGTTAGCATACGTTTCTTAAAGGGAACAGTCTCTTGTGGAGTTAAGATTAAATATTTACAAAAAGCCATGAAAGGAACCATCAGACATGTGAGGAAAATAGTTACATGTATCAGTAAGAAAGTGTAGTAAGGAGACAAAACACCTATTCTGTTAACAAGTACGTTCAAAATAGGTCACAGGGAAAATAGCCTGGAGAAAACTGGGCAGGACAGCAGTGACTTGTAGTGCCATCAAGAGACTTCAGCTTGGCTTGACCAAAGATGGAAATAAAATTTTATGGGAAAACTTTAGAGAATGGAGTTCAAATAAGGTGATATCTCTGCATCTTAAGCTTGTCTCCGGAGCAGCACTGAAACTACTCCCTGCATCTCATGCAGAATAATTTTTTAAAGCAATTGTAGAAGCTGCTGAAGGACAAGACTGTGAGTTGAAGCCTGGGCTGCAAAGAGGGAGGTTGAAGAAGACAGTGAGATGGTCAAAGGTACAAGTGCAGAAAAGGACTTGGCTCTGCAATCTGTTGTCCCGTCCCTGGTGGAGTACCTGTGTGGACATCTGTAGGCAAATCAGACCTCTGTCACTGGCAGTCAGCTGTTGCACATGAGGTTTTGCGATGAAGCCTGAATCTGCAGGGCAGACTGGTGGGGTCTGAAAGGCCAGATAGCGTGCTGGGCCGTGCACCTGCAGCGCAACACATTGCTGGCAGAGCAATGAGAAACCACAGCTCCCTTCAAGACTTGCTGCCTCTTTGACCTTAACCACAGGTAGCTTTCTGCAGCTCGTACAGTGGGGCTGTGTGCTGGTGCAGGCAGAATTTGGCATCCATGGAGAGAGATCGTGCGAACGAAGGGGTGGGAGCATGCAGATGAATGCATCCTCGCAGACTGAGAAATGCTTGCTGAGACCAGGACACGGGTTTCCTGGCAAGATGGACTGAAGTGGCTGCTCCTCAGGACAGGGTAGCTGCTGCGTGTTGTACACTGGGAAGGCGTTTGTCACCAAATGTTGACAGATGGGATGTGGGGACAGGACAGAAAGGGACATGGCCAAATGAAAGAATGTGTTGCTGGCTGCACTGTTTCCCGTGGGTTCGACAGCAATGCTGGAGGCAGCTCAGAGCAGTCCATCAGGCTGTGGAGCTTGCAGACCGTAGGAAGGCAGCTTGCCCAGCATTTGCCCGGCTTGCAGCATTGCTCACCGGAGCCCTGCCACTCCTCCAAGAGAACGACAGGACAGGGAATAAAGCAAATATCTCACCATCGTTTTGACCTGCCATCCAAGGCCAGGTGCTTTTGGTTGCACGGCAGCAAAGAACATGGCTCACGTGTGATGCTAACAACAAGTCATATCCAGTCTCATAACGGTGGAGGGGTTATGGGGCCAAGCTACCAGCAGATCTACTGCTGCCTGAGGGCTGGGGCTCTGCTCCTGCCCTGCCATGGGCTGGTACAGCCTGGGTGCAGGGCAGCAGCAGCTTTGTGAGCTCAGGGATGCTGTGGAGATGGATGTGTAGGGTAGCTCATCGCCCTGGGCTGAAGCAGGGTGGAGGGCTGGGGGGGAGCAGTAGGATGGGGCTGTGCTCCAGTTCTGGGGCCGTGAAGATGGGTTGTGGGAAGCTAGGACCATGCTTATGGGGCACTGATTTCGGAAGTTATTGTGGGCGGAGGAGAGATGTTTGGCTTTTAGCACTGCACTGTTTTCTTTTTTCCTAATGGGGCTTTTATCCTCAGGAGGGTTGTCCACCTCTGCTGTAGGTTGTATGAACACGGAGTGCCATAGGTGTCTCTACATGTGCAAGTCCTTAGGCAGGGACGGAGAAGAAAAGGGTAGCATGGTGTCCGCTCTGAGGCTTTGTGTTTGCTCTTCCAGGACAAACATCTTTTGCTTTCCATGGATGTTTTGAAAAGTTTCGGTTTCTGTCCAATGCAGAATAAAAATCGTTTCCAAGATCCACTTGCTATTATGTTTGTTGTCACCATTATGTTTTTATGTAGCTCCAGCAACCTGAAGCCCTAGAGAGAAGGGAACTCAATATTTCTTTTGGTGGAATAAAGGGAAAGAGCAACCTCATGGAGTGGAGGGGGCACAGTTGCCTGATATCTTTAGGTTTGATTTTAGCTTTGCAACATCTTGAAGTAAACAAATTAAAATGAGGGCCTATTTCAAGGTGCAGGATTATCTCACGGGTGCTTTTAAGGTGAGTGGTCACCCTGATCAAACCAATTTTGGGTGCATGAGTTGAGATGAGAGGGGAATGGATCCTGCCAGAAGTGTCCCTCCATGGGCAAGAGACCCCTCTGGGTTTCTATCTGCTGCCATCCTCCCTCTGAGGATCGGGTAATGTGCGGGCAGCTTGGAGGTAACGTGCAGAATAAAGCTGTCTGGAAGAACTTTGAAACTGAGGACCGAACAAGTGCTAGAAGGCGTTATCTCATTAGTCTCCAGAGGGGCAGGAGGAGGATGAGGGCTAGGACTATTATGAGTACGCTCCAGGGCATGGGAGTCTTGCTTAATAGATGTTGCTGGTTTATTTGCTGTTGGCTTTCGCAACATATTCTTCTGCCTTCTTTCTCACTCAGTAAAGTTCTCTTAAATTCAAATTTTGGGAATGAGGAAGTTGGCTTTATACTGGTGTTTATGAAATGGGTTTAGTTTTGTTTGGCAGGCTTCTGGGCAAGGACACTGACTTCCTACCTGCTCTTTATGAGGAGGTAAATAATACTCCTCAAACCTGGCCTTCTTTTTTATTGACAACAGCACCCAGAAGAAGAGTCATACTTGGATCCTGCTTTTGCAGGTGTAAAGTACAAGCATATTTGTGCCATTTAAGTTAAATTGTTAGCTGGTATTTGGGAACTTGCAGGTTGCTTCAACTAAGAAAGCCAGCAGTCAGGTAATCCCGTTTATCTCCAAATCCTAACTCCTTAACCAAGTAGAAACATAATTTCTTTGCTCAGAGACCTAAACCTGTGTTCTTTAGCTCCGGATTTTGGCTCACTCCCGGGGCTACACACGGCCATTATTTTGCTCTCCAGTGGCTCTTTCCTTGGTCTTAGGCTCCCCATTTTCTTGCTTTCTCTGCCCTACTGGGAGAACTTCAGGTAGGCATGGTGCTGGCCTCTGCAGAAGGCCTTGCCTTTTCTAACAGTACTCTGGACTACTATGTAGTGGGCAACTACTTTTGCAATTATCGTTAAGTGGTCAGTTAGTTTCTCCCTTCTTAAAAGACAGTTCATATCCAATTACTGTAATAATTAAAATATATTGTATACACTGAGCTTCTTGACCTCTTTTCTAGGGGCAGCCCAGTATAGGCAGGCAGAGGTGACATAAACCTGCTGCAACCTGAAGAGGAGTTTTTAGCTGCATGTTTGAAGTAAGAAATGAGAGAGACCTGTGACTATCATTGACTTCAAGAAGGAAAAACAGGGGGCAGGGGGAAACTCTCCTCATTTTTCTGTGGACTGCTTGGTGGACATCTCAGGTGAAGAAGGCTGCACTGTGCCCATGCACTATGGTACTCACTGCTGGGAGGTGCAGAGCCTGAAAAAAGTATAAGTGACCTTAAAAACTATGGAAACCCTGCAAAAATATGCTCTTTGGTGCAGTGATGCAGTTTCCAGCTTTGGATGTCCCCAAAGAATGAGTTTCTGGAAACAAGAAGGATTCGTTAATGGAAGCAGGATTCTGTTCATGCCTCCCTAAGCACCTGCTGTCAACACTGCTGGTATGGGAGACTGGACCAGAACATCCCTCCTGTGCAGCAACTCCCATGCCCTGTGCCTCATTCCCTGATGACAATACTAGCCGTGTCCTTGCTGCCGCCGCAGGAATTTGCTTTCAGCCTTCTCATCTCCTCGGCCTGCCACCTCCAGCATCTCTTCATCAGAAGCTTGCTGACCTGTGTTGTTTTCTTCTTCCCTTGATGTGGAGAGTATGGGGCATCTGGTGATTAGATATTGGAAGTGGCTAAGCAGGTTTGTCAATCGGACACTTTTTAAAATAAATTGACAAGGAATTAGGAGAGAAGTCATTATAATCAAGCTCAGCATTAAACATCAAGAGGAATGTAATGAACCTGTAAAAGAGCATTGAGGCCGCTAACTTACTCAAGGGAAAGAGTCATCTTCATGGTTTTCAATTTATCTGGCAAACGCTGATTAGCATATGCTACAAGACAAATTATCTGCTGTATGGACAGCAGTGTACCGCCACTGCCAGCCCGAGTTTTGTGACTTCTCCGAGGAGCACTGAACCGATGTGCTTTTCCTCTTCCCATTATTCTCTGGTAGTGCTGGTTTTACGTTTGCTGATTATTCTTTGGGAAACATAACAAACAACATATAAACTGAAATCACCAGATCTGTTTCTCTCTAACGAGCAATGGCAGACTTTCATTTAGGTTTTTTTACACCTAGCTAGAGCCACTAGGACACTCTCCAAAGAGCGCTGCACTGGGAAAATTATGATGTCATTGTAGATGTCTTGCTTATTTCCTCAGAATAAATGAACATCATCATGAAACTCCAGGAGGAAAACTTGGCGGTGCTGGAGTTATGGAGCTATTAAAGCAGCTGAGACTAAGGTTTGCATTTAAGTCAGGGGTTATTTGGAGGTCGCCATCATATGCTTTTATTTGGAGTCCTAAATATGGCTTTAAGTGCCTCACTTAATAATTTTGTCCATAATGAGGTTGGTTTGGCTTCTCTTCTCTGAAATACTGTAGAAGAAATGTGTTACTGAATCACTGTAATTTTTTTTTAAAATTCTACAGCTATAAAAAGAATAATTTCTTTCATAATTCTTCAGGTGTCTATTTTATAGTGTGCTTTAAATGAAAGCTGTAACATGAAATCACAGAGATTAGCAGTGTGCTGAAACTAGCTGTCTCTTCTTTCAAAGAACTAGCTGTCATTTCTTCCTTAAGATGATTTACCCTTCTAGGTTCAGCAATTGTGCATTCTTTGAAGCACAGTGGGAGAGGGGCTATATCAAATGGAAGATAATTTCCAAAATGCTCTTCATGATCATTGTAATAATGGTCTATTGCTGCAATTTTCAGGCTCTACAGCTAAGAGAATGATGAGCTTACGTGCACTGATTGTTTACAGCAGAGTCAAACAAAGGCAAAGATGTAGCAGGAGTGTAGGATGTGCCATAGTGTGCAGGATCATGGCTGTGGAGCCACGTGTGTTTCTTTTGGCAGCATACCCATGGTTCGAAACCAAGGTCGAGCTGAGGAATTGCACAATGTTGTGTACCAGGGAAATATTTCTAGCCCAGGCCATTTGCAGGATGTAAATGATTTGATTTCCTACTGACTGACTGAATATCAGAAATTGTCTAATACCTTAAAAATGAGATCACTCAACGTATCATGTAGTTCTACCACACTGTACAAACTGACTTTTTCAAATTTTCATCAGATGCACTGTAATTTCATGAAATACCATCTTCTCTCTTTTAATAGCTTGAGAAGTTGTGCTGTGTCATTCGTATTTTTCAGTACCTGAAGTATCCTCTGTTCCTTCTCTGTGATGTTTCCAAATGAGTACCTCAATCTTTAGCCTTCAGTACCTATGTTAAGTTTATCATTAACCTGTCTATAAGGACCTGTTCTAGGAAAATCCCATTTACTTTTATTGAAAGGGTTGTACCTGGGGTGGTTCTGTGGATTTTATTTCTCATACTATATTCAAAATTTCCTGATGCATTCTTTGGGGGTCAGTTAGCTTTCCTCACAGTAAAAAGCATTATTGTGTTTATGCTGAAATTCACTGTTTCATTTTCTTAACTCAAAACATTAACACCCCCTTCTCATTTCTGTCTGCTCTGTCCTATTTGTTTTGATGAAGGACCACGGCTCCTATCAGCGTGCCATCTGCACAAGGGTGATGATTGTGCATTTCTTTTGCCAGCAAGGAACATTATTCTTCATGGTGCTTTTGTTTTCTTCATCGCTTTTTGGCCTGACTTGGTTTTTCTTTCACAACTTCCATCTGGTTTCCTTCTGATCTGAACATCCATTGAAGAGGTACTTTATTTTAAGTGATAGTATCATTGATCAAGAGCCTTTCTCATTTCATGGCTGGACCAAAACTTCACATTAAATTTTTACAGGTCAGGTAATGTTAACTCTGAAGACAGGATCATCTCGTGAATATGTGTGATTTAAACTATTTTCTTTCCTGTGGTCATTAACTAGCAGGCAAAATCTCAGTGCTTTATTCTGCTTTTTGTTCTTCATGCTAATATGCTGAAAACCAAAGTTTGAATTTTCTTTTTGACAATACATACAACTACAATACCTGTTTCAGCTCTGAGGTGTTGTAAGCTACAGACTTTCTTTCCCAGTAGTGCACCACAACTTCTTTCAACTGTTCCTGAGTTGGCAACGTAGAAGGAGCAGAATGATTTCAGTGAATGCAGGGCTTTTGGCTTCTTGGCTTCTGGGCCAGCTCTTTGTGCTGGGTTTTCCAGCCACCTAGGTGGATGTTACATGCTGATTAGGTAAATGGTGGATGCTTTGTCTTCCCTATATGGGGAACAGCCAGAAAACTTTAGTCTGGGGTCATAAATCTGGAAGCATTCATAAGCACTAAACTCACCTTAAAAAAAGCAAAAAAAGGAAAAAAAAAAAGAACTTTCACGATGATAGATTATGTTTGTACATCTCTCTCAGTATTTTCTTCAGCATTATTAGCATGTAGGGTTTGATCGAAACCCTGCTTATTGTTTTACTTGGTTGGAATCCAATTTGCAGCGAGTCAGTTACTCACTGCCAAGGTTAACAACTCATAGGATAGAGAAGGGGACTTACAGACTCTGCTTCTCACGTGGTTTTTGCACTTTCTTTTTAAAAAGTGTACTGTTCTTTTTGTTCATCTTTCTACTCCTAAGCCATCATTTCCAGAAACCCTGCTTTTCTTTTTCCCCATTGTCTCTTGCAACCTTGATTTTACTTTTAATAAAAAAAAAATACCTCTGAAAGATTTAGTTAGGATTTGTTTTAGAAAATGAGTGTAGGTGCACAAATATGACAGAATAAGTATAAAAGTACAGAAGAGGTGTTGTGTGATTATTGTTCTGGTTGTTTTTTTTTGTTGTTGTGGTCTGTTTGGTTTTTTTTATTCCATTTATACATTTAATATCAAAATGACCACTGCAAGAGCAATTCAGAATGACTTCAAGTGTCATATTTGTCACTGAATAACTTTAGGGAACAGCTTCCCCTCTAACCTCATGGCACCTCCTGCTCTTTGAAAAACCCAACCCCAAAAACTTGGTACTTGCAGACTTAGGGCTGTCTGCTGTTTTTGTAAATCTCATTTCAAGCCCTTAGTTGTAGCAAAGAGTGAAGGTACACACCTGTGAGACCTCACACCTGCCTCCAGGGATAGGGCAGTAGCTAACGGATGGTGTCCAAGCCCGATAGCTTAGTCCCTCGTAAAGAGAAGACCGGTTGAGTGGTGGGATGGAACTAACAGTTGTTACCGTGCTAAAGCCCGTCACACCGTTCCTGACCTGTGTGCGTGTGTGCAAGGGAGAGAGGTACGTGTGTCACCTGAGAGATCTTTTACGGGGGAATTTCCCCTGCTCCGGCACTAAGGTCTTAGTGCCGTTTCAGCAGGTAAATAGGAGGTGACCGCTGTCTGTTGTGCCTGAGTTGTGCTGAAAGCATCAGCTGTAGAGGCGTGAAGGACCGAAGGGAAGATGAGGGTTATACGGTAGTCTTCCTGCGGATGGCACGGTGTTAAAGCAGGCGCGGCTACACCTTGCAGAGACGTGGCAGACACTGAGCAGAGCGGAGTTAGCTGATGGGGGATGCATCCTGGGATTTCTCAGGAGCTGCTGAATCTTAACAGGAAGGGTCAAAATACCACCAGCTGAACCGGATGGCATGAGTTCCATGGCACAAGCCCCATCAACATAAACTAAGCTTCTTGCCTTTACTGCTTTTTGGTCAGAGAAATGCATGGTTAGAAGAGAACTGAAGATGCCCCTTAGTTTATTCCTCTGCGCAGAGGCACCAGCCTGCACTGATCCCCTCAAGCCTAGTATGAGGCTTGCATAATCTCTCTAGACATGCATTGCTTGCCCAGCTATATTGTGAGAAAAATGTATCTAATGCTTCAACCGCATTTTCTTTGCTTCAGATTGATAGAGCTGTTCTGCTCCTTCTGGCATAAAGAACCCTAGCATCAAATAGTTGTGTATGGTTTTTTTTGTTTTAGTGGGTTTACAGTCCCATATTAACTTCTGGTTCCTCTGCCGCCTCAGTGATTATTTACCATTTTCTGGCTGTATAATTCTTTCTCCTTAGCTGGTTATTGCAGTTACCATGAAGTGTTTTATTACAGAGGTGACTATTTGATAACTACAACAGTGAAAATGGTAGATCCGGAGTTCAAATGCATCTGCTGTTAGGTAAAGGGCGCCATGTGGTTCCTAAATTTTTGTAATCCCTACTATACTCTTTGTTATAATAAGATGGGAATTGTGGTTGTGCTGTGAAATGTTGGAAGGTTTAGTAGCTAATGGGTATGGTGAGAGAAATTGCAGACACGGTCTATTTTCCAACATCTTGACAGTTTTATTACTTAGCAGTTATAGACTATTTTTTTCTTGTCATTCTAAAAACGTTCTCTCTTTGTGTCTCTGTGATGCCCAACGCTACCTACTATGTAGAAATTTGGGTACTGTTTTCAACTCCTCTACCACGTCACATAGCTAGGGAGTGGAAACTTGGGTAGTCCTCAGCCTAGGGAGGATGGGCTCTGGCTGAGGCTTTGATATCAGTAAATCACTTCACCTTGTGAACACCTTGAAACAACGAAAACTCAAGTGTACAAAGTAGCCTGTTAGCTCTAGAGCTCTTCGTTTGGTGGAAGGTCCTTTGAAAACAAGCACACAAACAAACCTCAGCCTTTGAAGGAGCCTGCTAATAATTTGACCCAACCTTTCATTCTCACAGGCTCAGCTATGACTGTGCCATGGTCTTACCAGCTCCGTGTTTAGCTGTGCTGTTGCATCTTTTTTCTCTACTCTTGGGCTATTATAACAAGAAGTCTTATGCAGAACAAGCTAAGATACTCCTTCCTTTGTTGTGTTGTTTTTTGGTTTGTTTTTTTTTTCTCTGCTGTGGGGTTGCAGGAAGCATCTCACTGAAGGACTGCAGGCTTCCTCGGTTATATGATGAGGGCTGTACACTGAAATAAACCCTTGGTCCACATGGAGCCCTGGGTCCAGCTGACTTCCCTGGCAGTCTCTGCTGAGGCTCCCCAGCCCTGTTGTCCCTGCTCCCTTGGCCCAGCTCCAAGGCAATCCCTCTTCCACACCACACACTTTATATCTCAGTTTTATATTTCCTAGTTTTTGATGTCTTCCAGTGTTGACCTTGCATTGCTTTCATACACCACATGTGGCAGGCAGGCAGAAGGGGAGTTTGACCGTAAGGACACGTGAAGTCTGGAGGGGTTTGTGGAGCTGATGTAGCATTTATCTGGTGGTGGAAAATGGAATTGGTGAAATTCTTCAGGGCCTTGTTTCTCGCTCACCTACCTCCATGCCACCAATGATGTGGTTTTGGAACCTGCAGTTTGAATAACTCAGATTTGGAATCTTATTTTATCGTTTAGTGTTGCAAATCCTGCTCTAAGGCAGTTGAAGTAAGTCTGTGGTCTGTAACCATTACAGTAGTGTGCCAGTCCCACAAAATAGCTAAGATGTGCTTGCAGTCACTGACTGTTCCCCATGCAGAACAAGAGAAGATGTTGTTCTTTTACACAGATGAGTTGCTGTGTACCTCTAAGTACTCAATGCTGTACATGGTGAGAGCAGTAGAAGATTTCTGGCAGTTGCTATATTATTTATTATATATACATATGTAAGTAGTCTGCATATATTAATGGACATACAGTATGTACATCCAACTCCTTCAGAGAAATCTTCAAGGGATTTTCCGGAAGTTGGGAGCATGCAAAACTCAGCATGGACCAGCCACGTGTACATTATTTTACTGGATCCTCAGGAGAGTTTTTCTTAAGAAGGATGCTTCTGAAAAAGGGGAATCAGAAACTGTCCATTTAGGATGGCTTAAGGATGCTTCATGTCACTATAGTGGCAAACCCCAAGTATATGGGGCATGTATTTGGAAAAAACATGCTCCACAGTAGTACAGCATGTGGGTTATAGAAACAACTTTCAGTGTGGGTCTATTATGCATTCACATTAGAAATATTCATACAGTGTACCTTATCATAGTGAAAACCTTTTTTGCCTTTTCGGTCATATTAAGTAACAAACATAACTATTTGAATAAATCAGCCACTGAACTCCTTTTACATACGATAGATGGTATGTCTTGCCAGCAGAGTAACGTGATTTAACAGTTGTGCTTCATATTATACATCTCTGCAAGCTGGAAATCTGGATGATAAATGGTGTGATAAACACTGGAGAGGCACCAAATTCCAAGGAGATTACTATTGCCTCTGTTATATAAAACGAAATGAGAAAAAACTATTTTACATTAACTTTTCCTTTAAATTGACAGTTACGGAAATAGTAAAATGTGGTTAGATGGCAATCAGCCTTTCTCTTTAATTATTTCACCACGTCCTTGTCAGAGCCGCTCTGATTAGGTTTCCTTCACAGAAATCCTTGTAAAGTCACAGTTGGGTGTAGGATGCCCTGTTCACACCGAGCGCTTGTTTCAGAAAAGTTGGTCAGTGGCTTCTTTTCCAGACATGCGCTCACACTGATCTCCACCCGTTAAAGCAATGTTGTAATTAATTTTCCCCTCTTTCCAGAGGTGGTGGCTTCGAGGTTCACAGTTGCAGTTGCCTTTCTTCTGCTGGCAGCGGATCTCTAGTTTTTATATCAGTCTGGCTTGTTCAGTTTCTAGCCTGGACTAATTTTTTTATTTTATTTTATTATTTTTAATAAAAAGCAAATACTTATTCATGAGAACCAGGGCCCAGCAGTGAGGTATTGTTACTTTAAGCAATGCTGACTTTTCCTGGAGGGTTTCAACGCCAGGATGCTCATTGGCTACCAGACTAATTGCTTTACACTGCAAACGATGCCCAGGGGTGAAATAACACAAATACTGAGGCAAATTTTCCAACATGTGTTCTTTAAAATTCCCCCCTGAGCTGGAAGAGTGACCTTTGGTGAACAAATGTTCTTTCACCTTCAGTGTTCAAAACTATTAATGTTTTAGTACGCTTACATGATTAATTCACAGGCTTTCTTTTCAACACAGTAATTTCTGGACTCTGCCTTTCTTGTGGCCTCAGATTTGAGGCAATTTGTTCTCTAAAAGTCTGTCAATGGTTTATTCAGTACAACTGTGATTATATCTTTAATAGTTACTGAGTAAGAGTTGCACTCAGTTGCCTTGGCTTTAGCCTTTCCAAAGAGGAGCCTTTAGCCACATTATTCTGTAATGCTGATCTTTGTGGCTGAGATGGCTTGCTGAAGATTTTGTAGGCTGGGCAGATCCATCAGCAACGTATTGAATTTCCCTGCAGTGTTGCTTGTTATGGTTTTGCATGGCGATGAGTGATGAGTCCTTTCTATTATGAAGCTTTCTCTTACCTTGCAAATATTTAAAAACCTGGTAGGAGGAAAGCTGGAGATTTTTTTTTCTTTTTTTTTTTTTTTAAAGCAGAAAAATATTAAACATGGTAGGCATCCCTGAGTCTGAGCTGTAGGGGCAAAAGGCTTGCCTGATGCTCTTTAGGTCACGTAGTAGCCCTGATTCCTGCTCTCACTTAGCAGCGTGTGTATAATTTAAAGTCTTTGCTTTAGGTGATGTGACAACAGCTTTCCAGTGGTGGACCCCGTTTACTCTTTCTTAATTACTCTATCATTTACTGCGCAGTAACTACTACAGCTGGAAGACAGGGGAAGCAAACATGTATTTCTGCCTCCCGTTACTTCTGAGTGACTCTAGACGCTCTGATAAAAGGTTTCCACTTGCTCAGATTTCATTACAGCCCTTGCTCAGGAGTCATGGGATCACTCTTTGAAGATCCTGAAGCACAGCTCAAAAAATCGCAGTCTTGGCCAAGACATTTTCCTGGCTGACTTCTATGTTGCTAATAATTCACTCCTATTCTTCGACCAAGGTGGTGCTCTCTCTAAGGTTTATTTCTTGAACAATTCTGACTAATTCTTGCTGCTCCCCGCCCCCGTTGTCCTCAGCAGGGTATATTGTCTTTGTTCAGTCAGTGTGTATTAATGAGGAATCCTGCTCAGTTAGACTTTGACTTTACAGGTCCTTGTGTATTTCCCCCTTGCCCTCTTCTGTGTTTTACAGGACAGTTGGAGTCTATGGAAAATTTCATGTCATTTGCCTCTTATAAATCTAATGCATATACCTGCCCCAACCTAAAATAAGTGATGACTGTGTCTGGTAGTAACTTGCTGCAATGCAGTGTCAGATGGCATTCAAAGTGTCTGTTCTGTGGGAAATTCTAAAAAAAAAACCCCCAAAACCAAAAAGACAAATAGCTCTCGGTTGGAAAAAAACCCTTTAAAACGTCTCATGGATGGAACATTTCCTTTCACATGTTTTCAAAACAAAACTGATGCTGCACCTCCAGTCAGCGCAAGGATCCTCATCTCTGGCCCCAGGCATCTAGGTGCTTTTTGCTGTGCAAACAGGAGATTAGGCTGCAAATCTCTTGGGTCTCAGCATCTTCATGAGCAGAGTGAAGTCCTGGACACTGTGGCTTGTGCCTCTTGGGTCCTGGCTCTGTGGCTGCCTGCAAGGTGGGCTGCTGGGCAAGCAGGCAAACTGGCAGGAAACCAGGCAGCTGGTTTCCTTCTAAGTATTTGACAAAATCAAAATGTACCGTGGGAGGCTGCTGATTTCATGGAATCAGCATTCTTCTAACGGAAAAAATTTAGGTTGGAAAATTTCTGTCTGACTCTAATTGTAATGTTTCTCTCCAGACCACGGCTCTTGACTTTTCCTATGGGAAATTATGGAAGCTCCATCATTGACAGTGAGGATATTGTTAGAATAAGAAGAGAGAAAATCTTTGCATATGTATTGTATACTACCTATCAACCTGTGCCTTCTTAGAATATGATGAATAATCCTTATCCATTCAAGTTGCTTGGAATTTACTGAAGTTAACACTTTATGGGAGTCTGTATGAGTGTAAAATACATTTCTCCTGCCATTTAGGCATTTTTAATTATTCAACAGCCATTCTAATCTCCATGGCCATGTCTCACTCAGCATCCCTGCTCCAGAGGGGACAATACAAGCAAGGAACAAAGCGTTGTGGATCTGACAGGCTATTTTGAGATTTGGGGATGCATATGGTGTGAGTAAGGAGAGGGAAACAGAAATTCTCTTGACAGCTGTGTTCACTCGTCCTGCTTCCTCTCTGTACAGATGGTTCACAAATGCTGCAGCAGGATTAGGATGGGGTAGAGCCTGACCTGTTCATTAGTCTGCATTGACGAGTAGGGTGGAGTGTCGTCTACTCCTGCAATAAAGCAGTGGTAGATTTAGGAAACTTCATTGACATATGGAAACTGAGACTTTCTGTTGGGAGTAGTTCAGCTTAGATGGATCTCACTGCATGAAATGTTTTGAGGGAGAGACTATTTAAAATTGATGAGACATTCTGTTTGGAGATTTAAACTTGGCTTTTTTAGGTCATTGTTTTTGTTTAAAAAAGTGACATAGAGGGGAAATACAGTTGAAATTAAAAGAGTGGTGAACAGTACATATGTTTCTACTTACCTGGAAAATATATTTTTTTCAGGTTATTTTTGACTGTGAAATTCTACCTTTCCTCCCCCAAAAAAGAAGATAAAAACGTCCGAAACGTTAATGTTATTAGATGAGGAAAAGTTTTTTTTCATGTGTCTGGTTGTTGTGGAGGGAAAATGCACCACCACACTGGTCAGCTATATATTATTATGTCTTCTTCCAATGAAGTGTATCAGGAAAGGCCATGTGATTTAGGATTATCAGATAAAACAGCTTTTGGAATAGGGCAACTTTAGCATTAAAGATGTGTTTCAGAGCAGCTCCTTCTCCAAGCAGATGTTCTTTTTGTGCATTTGCTAATGAAGTAAAAAGGCAAAGAATTATGATAAAATAAGCAGAAATAGTAAGTGAGAATAAACAGCAGCGAGTGACAATTTTTTCACCTACTAGCAAGCAGTAACTGTTTTCTGTGCATTGGTTTCATCTGCTTTTGTCTAGGCGTCAGATAGCCTATGTTTGAGAGAACGCAGGTGTGCTCCAGAAGTCAAACGGCACTCAAATTTGAAGGGATGGAGGGATTTCTTTTTCCTCTTGGCTGGCAGCCCTTCTCCTGGCTTGAACGTAAGCTGCGGATGCCGCTCGTCCTTGCACCTGCACCCCCAGGATGGCTCCTGGGAGGGCCAGAATGCAGAGAGAGCGGTGAAGTTGGGGTCTCTTGTGGCCGTCCTTCCTTTGAGGCTCTTATGTTGTAAAGACAGTGACTGAGTCTCTCCCATGGCTGGGGAAGCAGATAGTTAGGGGGAAGGGAAAAAGCAGCTTGCAAAATGGCAATCCACAGAAGATTTCAGATGCGTTCTGTACAGTTCGTGTGCTCAGAGGTTTAGCTAAATAATGTAAACAAAGTGACTTCTACTTGCTACAGCTCTTCATTTGAATAGACTCACGGGCCATCTAGACTCACTCACTTTTTTTCTAAAAAGCAATCGGTACCACACATAACCAAAGAAGTGCAGAATTCATACATAGATGATGCTGGAAGGTAACAGGTTTATATGGAATATATACTTCACTAAGTTCAGTCCTTGTTCTTCGTTAACTGTAGCCCCTGTGTGATCACTCCTTGCACAGAACAGGTACATATGCACATATGCGATCCTTGCTTCGTAGTTAGTACAAGAGGAAACCACTTTGTGAAATGAAAGTGCTCTATTATTATTAGATCTTGAAGACATGCCACCCCACGATCCAAAGTATTAATTGAAATAAAGAGCATAGGGCTACAATGCCAGCAAAAGTGGACTCTGAGAACAAGTGTGATGGAAAAGTCTCTGAGCAAACTGTGCTTTGGGGGTCTGTGTGGGAACGGCCCCTGGGACAAGCTATCTCATGAAAGCTGCTTCCTAGATTAATTTGTGAGCATCTTGGCTGGCACAGGACAGAGGCATGCCAGGTACACTGGTTTGACGGTTTGACAGTGCCAGTGATGAAGTATCGGTGTCTGGGAATATTCCTGAGCACTGTTTTATTTACTAGCATAGGCACAGCTCTAGAGATCTTTCAGTGTCCCCCTCCAAGTGGAGGAAAGATCATTATAATGCTAGAGCTTTGTCCTGCTGAACCTTCTTTGCTTTACTTCAAATCCTTACTTCTTGTCACATCCATCAGGAAATAGAGAAAATCTGAGTCTTTTCCTCGCCCAATTTGTCTGGTTTATATTTGAAGACTGTTACTGTGTTTCCCACCAGTCTCCTGTAGACTGAACAACTTCATTTTTTTTCATTCTTTCCTTGCAGGTCATGTTTTTGAGATCTCTACTCATTTTCATTGCTTCCTGATTTTCCTGAACAGACATACAACAAAAAAGCACGTTCTGCCCGGGAGCGCTTAGCTAAGTGTTGAGGACAATATTGATAAGAATAATTAATGTAATGTATGATTATCTTTCCCTTTCCATGCAAGAAGGGGGCGGTAGAACTGTTATTGGTAACATTATCTAAACCTTGACTTGACTAGACAGGATATTCTCGTGATATTTGATCTCTTCCCTCTTAATGGAGCTGCAGCAGGGATGTTTCTGAGCTCTGGACCTTGTACAGTTCACATTATAGACACAATGGGACTCAAGTTTTGAGGCTTATTTTTACCCTAGCTTTTCATCTTGGTGGTATACAACAAATTAACTTTATGTAGAAGTATTTTATGTACTCGAGGTTTTTAATTGTTTTAGGTATAGCTTCAGGTTTCCTCTCACTGCTGCAAGCAGACTTGCACAGGGAATGCTCATAAGTTGTCATCTTAGCCAGGGTGCATCGAGCCCAGAGTCAACGTGGGAAATGAGGCTGGCCCCATGATTTGACATGTGCGAGGTAGACCTGAAGTGTTGTGGAAACAGCACCTAGCTCTGGGACCTTCCTGAATTTTCTTGTTCTGCATGCCAGGTGCGAAAAACGAGTACTGTGCTGAGTTCCCAGTGCAGGGGCAGGAACCGTGAATTAAGGTGGAGACAAGCTCCCTGGGTCCTTTCGGAAAACACCACAGCAGTAACAGGATTACATTTTCTGTCTGTGCTTACTTAACCTCTTGTGTTCCTGCCTTCACTGTATCTGAGCCTTTTCCCGTTGGCTACCTTCTTCTTGAGTAAGTGGAGAAAGAGACTTCTCAAATATTTCCTTCATGACAAGGAGCAGGAACACCCATAATATTCCCCCATTACTGTTCCCAGGAACACTCCACTAATACTTACAACCTGGAAGACTAAAATTTCTTTCACAGAAGCCAGTCTACTATTTGAAACATTTTTGTAGTGGTTGTGAGCTACCTAGCAATATTCAGGGGATCTAGACAACTCCTAGTTTACACAGAGAGATGTTTGCACAGGACAAGTTGTTAAAAACAAGCATTTTCCAAAGCAGTAATAGAACTTCAGTAACAGAGTTCTCTTTGAGAACAATATCTTAAGTTGTTTTTTTTTTTGTTTTTCTTTTCTCAGAGACAGCTAGATATAGAACGAATGAATATTTTTTGAGTGGTAAGTCAGGATTTTCAAAAAGAATAAAAATGAGGTGTCTTCTTGAAAAAACATCAGGTATGGAGACCACTGTAATAATACATAGAAGCTGATACGTGTTCACACAGAGCTTTATTCATGTTTTTATACATTGAAAGAAACCAAATGCAGCCCTGTAATGTTCAATATTGGGATGCCTATTTAACACAAGTCCTATTTAAACCACTTACACTTGTCTTGTCACCTTTCTGTATAGCAGCAATTCTTATTCCCTAAGAGGCTTATTTCCTCTGACTGTCATATCATTGAGGACAAGGGGAAACAGTCTACATCTATTGCCTTATGCATTCGAAGTTGCTTGGTGACAGAGTCCATGTCTAGCAGCCAGGGTCCCTGATTCCAAGTGCAGAAAATGTTATTTGAGCCCAAAGGGTGGCTGTGGAGTTCCAACATGAGCTTAAGAACACAAAACACTAAAAACCATTATTAGACATTTCAGTCTAAGGAATCTGGGAAGACGAATCTGTTCCATAACTGCTACATGTTCCAGGGACACAGGAGAGCCGTGAGTATAAACTTGGAGGAGCGTTAAAAATAATAAATAAAATCCCATAGTGTCTTAGCAGCAGCTGAAACAGGGCAAACCTGGATAGGGGATGCATTCCTGAAAGACCCTCTTTCTCCTTGTGGAACAATTCACATTTCAGAAGGTCTGGCACTGGTCTGGGCTTCGACATGATTTTTAAAATTCAAAAGACCACTTTTCTCTTTCATATCTATTTCTAGAGGCTTTAGAAAGGCAGATGGCTTCCTTTCACCTATTATTGGGAAAATGTCTTTATAATACTTCAAGGAGTTGAATATGGATATCTATGCAAGGTTGAAGATCAGCAACTTCAGCAGTTTGCTAAAACTGAGGGATAAAGACTGCTTTCATATCTGCCTATATAGATCACTCTCTCCACAGCTGCAGATTTTCTGTCATTGATTTCTCTCCACCTGGTTGTCAACAGCAGCTCAAACCCGTTTGCAGACTTGAATTCAAATTCTTGAACTTGACTGTGCAATCTCTCTTCATGAGCAAATATCACCCATTGCACCTGTACAGCATGATCCCCGCAGTTTTGGAGAATGACCTGCAAAGCAGGCAGCTGGCCCAGCGTGCTTTATACTGCAATTCAAGAATGGAAACTGTTTGGAGATGAAGTGCTCAGAGCAGCCCTGAAGAAACATTTATGAGACAATGCAATGGTATTGTGTTGCTTAATGGAAGGGAAGTGCTTTAGTTATAGCGGGGTTTGCTTTTTGCCAGAAAGCATAGCAAGAGTTAAGAAAGTTATACAAAGGCCATGCCATTTTGGACTGAACCTGATTCTTAAAGGATGATGCAAAGGATGATTACAACTCTGTATAGCCTATTGTGCAGTCAGTGCGAGCTCTGCTAGTCCTTACCTTACACGGTAAGTTGCTGAGCCAGAGTATTGTAAGGTCTAAGTGTCCGTTAGGGCGTGTATTTCATAAAACACTATGGTATATCCTTCTTTCTTAAAATTTGCTAGTATGAAGTACCAGGTGTTGGGGTTGAGATTGGGATGAGTTGAGGACTAAGGATGAAGAAGTGGCCTAGCTCTCCTCTCATCCCACTGTTAACTGCTCAGTGAGGAGGGGCTCCTGGCATTGCTTAGACCGCTCTCCCCGCAAGGTACTGGGAATACCTGCGGTTCAAGGTGATGGATGTTACAGCAGCCAGGCATGTACAAAAGTCTTTACTCTTCCGTGCCACGTATTTTCTGCTGGCCATGGGGAAAGAGTGACACGGATGAAATGATCAGTCTGTTATCCCTGTACCATCCCGCAATTCACCTACCTCAGTCATGTTAGCTGTGCAGGCAATGCACCTAAGTCCTTTCATGTAGCAACACCAGGGCAGTACTCTGTAATCTTTTCATGACTTACTAAGTAATGAGGAATGAAATTTGCTCTGTAAATGACTTAATCTAATTAATGTGTTGGGGCAACTGCCCAATTAAGGAGTTCACTAAACCAAATAAACCTCAGGTGACTCAACTGTATGCAGAAGAAAATGCTTTAAACAGATTTCTGAGAAGTTACATTTGGGATTTGCCTATAGGGCACAAATATATTCAGCATTTCCCTATAGGGCTCTTGTATAGTTGGCTTTACATCTGTGTGTAGAAAATGTGGAATTGTGATAATTGTTCACCTTCTTCCCAACAGTACAGTTGCTTAATTTCATGGGGGTTAATCTAAAAATAGAAGCATGTGTAAAAAAGCAGTAATTTTAAAAAAACTGTTTCTAGGAGTGTCTAAGCTTATTGCAAAAGACACATAAAACCTTGGCGTCTAGTGTAGAATTGGGACCTTGTATATCAGTTCTTTGTTACGCTTTGCTTTAGAGATATAAATTCACCATAAGGTGAGCGCAAAAGTGATGATCTGCGAATATTTTAAAGCTGCTCTACATTGTAACAGCCGTTGTCACAGTCTCATCAGAAGTGGCCATCTGGCCCAACATCACGCCTTTTGTGGTTCCATTTATTTCTGAGTACAGGAGAGCTGTTTCGCTGTTCAGGCCATGTAAGTGGCAAGGGACGAGGTGCTGGAGCAGCCAAGCATGCAGCCTTGGGCTGGTTCGATGGACCTCTTGCTTCAATTGCTCTAGTGCCACTGGCATCTATCTGCTTGCCTTTTCCTGGTTATACAGAGAGACCAAAGCTAGTGTTAAGCAGCTACAAACAATTTAACCGCAGGGACATGGAGCTCCTTGCAAAACTTGTCTGAGAAAGTGGCTGGGACTGGGCATGGGGATCCTTGGCACGTGCTCATTGCATCTTCCCAATGGCAGAATTTCCCGCCTGCCATGGCCCTTCCTTTGTTGTACTTCACGATTTTGACACCGGACCTCAGTAACTGCTCTGGTTGCATTTTCCCATGGCAGCTTGTTTTAGTACAGTATTCCTTGGAATTAGCAACGCTCCTAGCTGTCTAATGCCGATCAGAAAACTCCCTGTAAAGCATGTGCAAAATAAAGTAACTACTTGTGCTGTTTTTTACAAAACATACTTATTCTAAGTTTTTCTTTCTACTTCATTGCTTAATTCTTTATTAATCTTTGTTTCAGTGTTCATAGATGAGAGGCAAACTGGGTTGCTAGATTTGCTCTGAGCTGTCTTAAAAAAGACTTTGAGTGAATGTGTCCCACAGGGTGTGATAAAATAAAATTCAGTACACTTTAGGCCAATATAAACTCTGCAAAATTGAAACCTTTCATATTGTTGGAATCATCACCGGAGAAGCTTTCCAAAAGTGCCAGGAAATAGTTTTATGTATGTCTGATTAACCCTGTCCAAGCAGAAAAAGCATTAGCAGCTGATTAGATAAAATGCTGGTCAACACTTGCGCCTTACCTTTTTTTTTTTTTAAACTGCTTTTATAGCAGTATTATAATGCACTGAAGTTCATTCCTGTACGTATCAGTGTTTCTGGCTGAATTGCAGGACCCAAGCTTTTCAGATCCATCGTCTCTGCATAAGAACATGTCTTGCTATGTTTGCAATTACCCTGCATTTGCAGCTATGGTTTTTGTTTGCCTCCAGAGTATCTCTGTGCCTGAGCTAGCGCGAGGGCTGTGCAGGAATGGAATATTGGCTTCTCCCGGGGAAGTGAGCTGCTGTGAAGTTTCAGTCTGGGTCCAGATCAGTGCTTTTCCAATACATGGTGTGACAATTTGGGGATACTGATTTGGGCTTGCATTCCAGTGCCTATGCTCAGGACTAAATATATCTTCANCAAGTGCTGTGGAATCAATTGTAATTCAGTGAAATGAGAACACATTTTACTCATTATGGTTAAAATAATGATTCATATTCTTTCCTGTGGTTATGCTAGTGAAGTAGACTATTGTTACACCAAAGATGAATTTGGCCTATTCTTCACACGTCTGCCAAAATTGTAATTTATTTGGCCTCTCCTTTTATCAGAGGAGTTGGATTTTTTCTTTCTTGAAGAGTTAACCTTCTGGCATGCATTGCAGCTCCTTAGAGCCAGTCGTTGTTACAGCTTAAATTACTCAGGAGAAAAAAATGAAATAGAAACAACATAAAATGGGATCATAACTGAACACCGTTGAAGATTTCTCCCCCAAAAGCACAGACTCTATCACCTCTGGACTGTACATACTCATGTTTTAGGAGCAGCATTGCCTCTCCCATATTAATTTTAACACCTCTCTGGACTTTTTTTTGCTGCAGTTCAGATTATTTCTTGCTGGACAATCTGTAATTTTAGATGGGTTGTGGGTTTTTTTTAAATGCTAGAAAAATGTTATTCTGTTGTAGTTGAAGGACAGACTAATTAAAATTATTGTTCTGACTCCTTCATAGGGAAATAAGATCATAAGTGCCTTCTTTGAGTGGAGATGGGAATAGATATCAGAAGCTAATGTTACTGTATTTTGATTTTTCTTTTTGAGTACTTCTCCTTTGGAAGCATTTTGACTAGTGAGCCGAAGCATCCTGCTTTCTTTGTGGCTGAGAAAGCGGGAGTGGAG
The DNA here is from genome assembly GCA_013401275.1 of Pandion haliaetus. Taxonomy (NCBI): domain Eukaryota; kingdom Metazoa; phylum Chordata; class Aves; order Accipitriformes; family Pandionidae; genus Pandion; species Pandion haliaetus. Next base: position 321,228 of record VYZV01040980.1, on the reverse strand, counting down.
GTTTTAATTTGGCAATTATATCCCTTTCCTAAGGGCCTCTTGCTGAGTCTTGAAGTTTTCTCTCACTTGGTAATTTAATGACTGCACTGACATGACTGTCGGTTTATAAGCCTAAAGCACAAGACATCAATGAGAAGAATGAGCTATTTTAGCTTGAAAATTGCAATTTTTCTCTCCTTCCATGCAATTGGTGTTGCAGTATTTGGTTCTGATTAAAAAGTAGCCTGAGGTTTGATATCTGCATGTAGCAATACTCTGTATCTGGCGTACTATATAATCTACTGAGCATACAAGCTAATAGGTTTCGTACAGCAGGCTTTGAAACCAAGTTGATTTTTTTTTTTTATTTTAAATGAGCAAATTCTTCACTATGAGGGAGTATCAAAAAAAATGTAGATGTTTCTGCCTGAAAGAAGTACATGCTTACTATCAGATTGTTGGTATGTGAATGTCTATAATGACAACATGTAAAAGTAAGTGAGATCTGAGGGACAAAAGCAATGAACTTTAGAGGCTCTGTAACAAAGCTCTAGCCACATCGTTCTTGTCCTGTAAATACCAATCAAACTGTTATTCGCCAGGGCATTACAACTCTAACTGCACTTTTCTCTCTTTTTTTGGTTTGGCAATTTATGAATATATTAAAAATGTTTACTGGAAAGGTCCCTTCTGTTGCTGGCAGTTGGTTGCCAACTCTTGTTTTTACTGCTCTTGCCAAATGGTCCCTCTGCTTTACAGAACATCACCTGGGCTCCTCTGAGCTAAAGGGAAGGAAAATGCTAGGAAATTTGGAAAAGGAGTTTTAGAGCTGTTGTCAGGGGTAACAAAACATTGACTAGGACTACTGCAAACAAATTGTTTGTAAAATTTAAAAGGAAAAAGTATGAAATCTCAATAAAATGAAGAACTGACATTATTGAAGGATTACGTTGAGACTGTACTTGATGCAAAAAGAGTGTGAGATGAGACAATTGAACCAACCATAGCATGTTCCTAACCATTTTGAAAAAGAAGACAGCTGTGTCTTTGCCAGTAAATAAGGTTGGCCAAGGCCTGTTCTCTGTCTCTGAGAACAAGTTGCATGGCTCGATGTGTATCCACGTGGTGGACATCTGTGCTGCAGCAGTAGCCAAAGGCTAGTTTGCTGGGGAAGATGTAAATTCTGTCACTGTTGCTGCTATTTCTATCAAATCTTGGGATTCTGTGTTCCAGTATGATACTGTTGGGACTTCATCATCCTCAGCTCAGGAAGAATACCTAAGCGGCTGCATCCTAAAAAACAGGTGGGTAGTGACCATGTAATCCTGACAGCCTGCTGTCGTTTGTTCTCTTTCTTCCAAGCCCATACTTGTCTTCTTTCCTTTCCATGCTTTGAAAGAATTTTCCTTAATCAGCCCAGATTTGCACCATTGCTGCGGTTTCCTGAGCAAAAGACCCTAAGAGCAGCACTTTGAGGAGCACAACAGCCATATAATTTTGCCAGCTCTTGAAATGGCCGATGGATGTCTGTTGTTTTCAAGAAGTGTGCTTGAAAAAAAGACAGCACTAGCATCAGATACTTTCTTTTCTTTTTACTGCCCTTTCCCAGCAAGAACAGACTTTAGCCTTCAGCTGCAAAAAACCTTTTCACTCTTTGCCAGAATGAGTAGTTAATAAAAGGATGTTGAATATACTCACTTATCTTTGCGATGAAAAGGAGAAAGAACTGACTGAATCGTTAAGATGAAAGCTGTAAAATGCTTTATGTCTCGCCTGCTATAGCTGAGTTGTTTCGTAAGATACTAAAGGCTTTCTGTTTAAAGGTGATTATGGCAAAGGTAGGGAATCTAAGTCTCTGCAGGTCACACCTCGAATGACATTTAATGTACAAAGCCAAAGGGTTATTTGTCCTTTCTGGGGTTATTAATTTCCATCAGATTTCACACCCAAACTCCCAGGATGACGAAGGAGTACTATCTCTGCGTGTGGTACTAAGTACCCTGTGAAACACTGATGTAGGAAAGCTTTCATGAGGAAGTCTATCTTGACTATTAGAAGCAGTCTTGCCATGGTGGCATAGAGCTCAGTGCAATACACATTTTGCAAAATATTTTTATTAAGTCCGTTAGTCTACCTTCCCCCACCTCCCCAAATAACTCTCTCTCTGCTTTTCATTTTGTAGTGATTCCTGTTCACAGTTCTAACACATACCCGATCCAAGCTGTTGCATACTATAATCTGCTAAATTTTCTGGCAAAGCTTGGCACTGTTCTTACATTTTACCTTTTTTTTTTTTTTTTTCTTTCTTGTATTGACAGCATCAATGCTGTCTCCAAAACCTGAAAAGAAACAGAGCAAATTGTGAGGATCAAATTTTGCTTTGGATGGGAACACACTGTTCCCGTTGAAGTCTACTGAAGTCAAGGTAAAAGTCTGATGACAGAATTTCCTTCCTAAGCAGAAAAAGGTCACATAGCAAACACACTTGATATGACCCCGTAGAAGAAATTTGATGTGATATAGACCATAGCCGGAGGGCTCAAAAACTTACTTTGTTGTATGGAGTACAACAACATTTTCTTGGGTTTCCATTGGTAATCCCCAGTATTAAAAGGAGCTGACACACAAACCCCTAAATTGGTGAATGTTATATATAGAGCCCCACATTCCTCTTAGCACAGCTAGAAGCCTGAAGTTAGCATAACTTACTTAAATGGTGACAATTTTGTGATTTTTCAACATTTATGTGTTACTGGATTTACTAGACCAACTGTACCTCTCACTTTAAAGTGTTGTAAATCTGTAGTAATTGCGCTGAGTTTGGAAGACCGCCAGAGGCATTTACAAGTCAAATAGAGGACTTGGCCCCGATTAGCTGTTCACTGCTGTGCAATCTTCATTATGCGCAAGACATCGAAGGCAATGTCTTGTCAGTTTTGAAGCAGGTTGAAAAAAGGAAAAATTTTCCTGGAGACAAAAGAAACAGCCCAGGCCATAATATCAGTTTTATTAGGTCTGCCGCCAAAAATTTGGGCAGACCACGCTGCAGTCACTGTAAGCAGAGTTGGGCACCTGGGTGGCTGTGGGAAGGGCTTTAGTGAAGGTGTGGAAACTTCTGAAAACATCCTGGAGATGACAAAAAGTAAATTTATAGGTGCAGATGACATGGGGAAAAACTGGAGGTAAAGAACACCCCAGGAACAAAGGCAAGTGAAAATTTCTTGACCTGAATTCAGTTTTCATCATCTTGGGAAGAATAGTGATCTATTCAAAAGAAAGACAAAGGGTCAAGAGAGATACTAACAAAGCAGGAATATTTATTCTTAAAATCCTGTGATTTGAGGGTTGAGGAATGATCAGGGTCTGGACAGGATCTGGAGCAGTGGGTCAGCACACAGGTTGAGGGAAATGGAGAGAAGAGAAAGTTGAGGTTATTATGTAGTTTTGGGGGTGCTAATCAGTATTTTTACTCTGTATGGAAAGTGCATGGGGGAGAGATCATTCTTAATAAATCCCTTTATCCGTAGGAGTACTTAAAATCATATAACATTGCCAAGGCTGCTTGAGATAGACCTGTGTATTTAAAGGCAAGTTGTCTTTACCTGCATTACTCGGACACATATGGTTGCAGGCATTGTACTCTGAGTGTCTTTCTTCACTGATACTGAGAACAGTCCATGAATTTGATGGAACATGGTCGATACCTATTCTCACATGCTCTTTTTCTCTAAAACTTTCAGACTGAATTGCTCACAAGTTTTCTTTCTCCTCTACTTCTATCCACAACATCTTGTTTGTAATGAGTTAGTACCCCAAACAGCTGACTGAGAACAGTTTCTTCCTTCCCCGACAGCATTGTACAAGCCTTTGCAATTTACTTGCACTTTATTTTTTCCCTGTGCTATAACGTAAATTTAGGTGCTATTTAAAATAGCATAATTGTATATATTTTTATAGTTAGTCTTTTGCACTTTGCAATCCCTCTATTGATGAACAACTAGAATGCAACAATATCGTTAGAAAATGCATAGAGCACAAGAAAAAATGCATTTATTCTTTGTTGAAGAACAACCTTTCCTTTCCATTATCACAACGAGCTTTCTGCCCTTGCACTGGCATGTCTAATAGCTCTTTTTATAGGGCCTCCATTACCTGGTAACCCAAATCATTCACAACACTATGCATTTGCTAAGTCTGCATTGCATTTATGGTTCACTTTGTAGTCTGTCAAACGCTGTTTCTCTGTATGAAAGCTAAAACTTTTTCATTTTTCTGTTAGTGCTTCTTTCTTCTTTGCTAGGAAGTGTGTTTACTTAAGGCTAAATTATTGCATTTGGAAATGGAGGTTAGTGAAGAGCACTGGATTTGCTATCTAAGCTTACTTTCAAAGGTTCTTGGGACTCAGTTTCTTGTCTCTGGCCCCAGTTTAGATAAGCAATTCTAAAACTCCCAAACTCATGGCCTTAAAACCACAGCTGAAGTTGAGCGTATGTTGTGTAAAGTACTTTCTTAAAAAGGGAGCTTAGAAAATGATGGATATCATATGCTTCAAAGGAAGGTTAACATCTCCCTATCCCTACAAAAAGGCTAAAGACCCCCCACCCCTCAGCAGAAAAACCGGCAAGTAATTTTGTAATAACTTGTGCAGAAGAAAAATTCCCTCTTCACTGCAAACAGTAAATGGGCAGTGGCAGTTTATTACTAGTGCCTGAGGCTTTATATCCCTTTGTTATTAAACAGAAAATGTCCTGTCTTAGGTAAGTGAGGATGATTTTTATTGCCCATCCCTTTTGAATGTTTTTGATTGCAGGGTTATCTTGTATTGATGAATTTCACAATATACTGTTTAAATGTATTTCTTATGATCAATCTGAAACCACTTTTTTTTTTTTTTTAATTACATTGGATAATGCCTTGCTGTGTTCTTTATTGTAAGTTTTACATAGGCTGTTACTGTTAGGATGCCCAGAAATTGCTGGCTGTTTGGAATAGGATGTGCAATATCCAAAATATAAAGTTGTGACTAATATTTGTCACCTGCATTTCAGAACATAAATCCTTTCACTTCTCAGAATGCTCTGGCACCTTGCAGTCCAAAATCAACAGGCTACATGGCCCTTCGGTGTGTGATTTGAAAGCCAGTGTTGTAAGTTTGTTAAAATCTGGGGGGCTGCAGTGAGTCACAAGAATAAATAGTACTTGGAACTTGTTAGTCATTAAAAGTTCATTGATATGAACATTAATATTTTCTTTGAGTTATTCAATATGTAGACTTGAATTCATGACAATATCAACCAAGAAGTAAATGCAACACTGAATGCTATTTATTCTTCCAATAATAGAAAAATCTGGTAAGGTATGTGTAGGGAGCAGAGGCTTTGACTTGAGATTGATGGTAAAAAAGAAAAATCAGATTATTTACTTTCTTTGGTTTTACCCTGAGCCATCCCATATGTCTGCTGAGTTCAATGACAGTAGGATCAGGTGCATACTCTTTTAAACCAACCTTCAGCATTGCTGAAGTGCCAGGTGGGCAATGCTTTTTCTCCTCTAATGAAAGGAAAGAAAAGGTAGAATTTGCTGTAGAAGCAAAATGGTAAATTACTGTAACTCAAAAGACCATGGGAAAACATTTGAAAACTTCAAGAACTTCGCATGACATTTTCAAAATAATTCTCACCTTTTTCAGAGGTGCCAACAGGCTTTCTTCTGCCTTTTATCTGAAAGAAAACTTATTGTTTACTTTTGGAATGGGCATCTTTATTGCCCAATGTTATATTTAAAAGCAGAAGTAAGGAGAATGTAGAAATGGTTAAACATCCTGGAAAACACAACACTTCCTATCTAGTCAAATTAAAATTACAAAGTTGACCTTAAAATGAAATTTAGGTCTTCCACGTCAAAAAAAACCCCAAACATTTGTCCACCTCTACATGTAAGCCGAGGCTTTTTGTTGCTTGTACTTTCATTTCTTTTGAAGAGAGCCTGATGATGACAAAGTCCAATGAACTCAGGAAGTCACGACTGGGCTTTTAGCTGATATGATTGATTTAAGCCACCACAATAATGGTTGGTGATGAAAACTGTTACGCAGCAAATAACACATCTTGCCAGATTATGAATAAAAATGACTGTGGTAGGTAACCACAGAGTAATTCCATTCTAAAGAGTAAATGGATTCAGAAATGAAAGAAAAGACAATGAAAAAAAAAACTGATTACAAGACAAGTTCTATTTTCATTTGCTTTCATTTTAGTGAGACCGATTTACTTCTACTATGACCTTTTCAGCGATGAATGCCACTTCCTACTCTCCTTTCCATGTTACAGTGTCCATCTGCGTTGTGTTAGAAAGAACACCATATAGTTCTGGCAGTGTGCTTAGAAAAATTTTCAACTGAAAGTGGAGAATTCAATAACACATCATAAACAAAGATAATCCTTTTCCCTGCACATGTTCTCTCTCCAGTATAAAAGTGACATTTTTCTTTACCTTTGTGTTTATGCATTGGAAAAGAAGATTTTGAATTAAAATAGGATGTGCTACTTCAATAAAACCATCCTTATCTTCAAAAAGATAGTATTTATGTTTCAGACAGGTTTGTGAAGATTAATTCATTCATGTCTGCAGAGCACTTTAAGATTCTTGGGAAAGGGAATGATAGAAATACAGCAAAAAAACCAAACAATGTGTGTTTTTTATGCCAAGGTGAAAAGAACTGCAGAGGTGACTTAAAAAAAGAGCTTTTTTGTTTAATAGAGTGGTATTTAGTGACATTGAATCAATTATTATAATTACTTTGCAAGTCAGTATCTGGAATAGGGTGGTGGGATAGGCTATCCCAAGGTTCAGTTTTCACTATCAAAGCATATATCAATGTATAAATTACAGTTTAGGAAACTGCTTGGGCCGAGATATTGATCTTCAAAGTAGATAGTTTTGGCCTGGACACTTTAAAGTTTTTACTAGCCTTCCAATGTGGGAAAAAGAAATGGAGACTGAAATGAAAAGAGACAGGCCTTATGGAAGTGGAGAGTGCAGGTCCTGACCAGCTATCAGCGCATCATGGGCCAAAAAATTTTGACAGCTTAAACTCCTTCCTGAAAAATCTGAGGATTGTGAAGTCTGGATAATTTTCATTTTCACATCCTCCTATCTTGTCCCAACACTATCAGTTTTGCAAATGAAACGTTGGACCATTTCTGGAGAAACTATTCTCGGGACAAACCTGACCCGACTGTGCACCGTGGGGGCTGGTCATGCCAGACAGAGCAATGTTCATGGGAGCTCACCTGCTCTGTTTGCACAGATCCAGGTGAGCTGTGTGATATGCCCAGTTTCATCACTGAAGGTTTTTAGGCTCATTCAAAAAGTCGAGGGCAGGCTGGTGGGTTTCTGGATCTCACTCGTATCTGGAGGCAGGTTCTCGCGAAGGGTCTTGGCATCACCTGACCCTGCATACGCTCCTTTGGGTTTGAATGAATGTGACAGGACTAGTAGTTTTCCCATCATGACTGTGTGTGAGACGTAGCACATTTTTGAGTGTCGTATTGTGGAATGAGGTCAGGAAAACCTCAGGAGAACAGGACTCATTTTGCTCAGCTGAACAGGGTCTTTAGGTAAGCTCTTCCTGGGACCCAATATCGTCATTTTGGAGGAGGCATCTACGGTCAGTGACTATGCTATGTCCTCCGTCCTTTCCCCTGAGGCAGTCTGGACTCAGTACCTGATTACTAAACAGTATTAGCATTATTTTTTGTTATGTTGTTAGAGACTTGCAAATACTTTTCCCTTTTTTTCATGTTTGAAATGCAAGTGTACATGACAACATGAAGGACATCCCTGCTACATGGCAGTGCAGGTGGGAGCTAGTTTAAGGCCCAGCAAAGGACCGCAGAACATCCCATTTTACTGCAAACTCCAGAAAAGAATTTTGTTTTCTGTTTTGAGGGGGGGAAAAATACATTGCCTGAGGCTAGCAAGTAATACACTAATAGAAATGGTGTACTACAGTAATAGTTCTGCAAATGTACTCAAAAGAAAAAAAAGGAAACTGGTAACACATTTTGTTTGTAGCAAAACAAGTTATATTAAAGTTGGTTAAGTCTTCTTTCCTCCTGCCTGCAACTATAACAGTCTTAAGAGAACCTGAGAGCATCTATTTATTATTTAATAAACTTCCCTGCTTCCTCTTTTCTACTGATTTAATACTATTATATAATTCTGTTCCAGGACCTTTAGTCCTGATTTATACTGGGATAAGCAAGAAATAATAGAGTGAAGATCTTGGTAGAAGATATGAAATGTAAATAGCTGCCAGTCTTCTGGTGAGATAAGCCTGAGAGGTCTGGAGGTTATCAAAGAAATGTCTTGACTGCCTAGAAGACAAGGTTGGACAAGTTGGGCTTGACCTGGACCTTACCTGGAACTTGCTGACCTGACAGACTCACTGGCAATGGTTTGGAAAAGGTTTGAGGAAGGCAGGTGCTTAGATGGGACAGGGGCAATAGCTTCTGAACTTCTGCCTCTCAAGTAGGTGAATGAAAGGTCTGCCCTCCCTCTCCTAGTGCTTGTGCAACAATGATTTCCTCCTCCTGCTGATATCCCAGTAGTCCAGAGGAAGGCTCATTGCCTTTCCTTCTTGCATGCAGCTGTGGCCTGTTGGGGAAAAACATAAGAAATATTAACCTTTAAAAATTAGGAGTAACAGAGTTTTGCCCTACTTCCAACCAGTGGTTTTTTTTTTTTTTTTTTTAAATAAATTTATGTTTTTAGGTNATAAAATTAAGTCTTTTAAGTTTATTCCCTCTTTTGGGATAGACAAGACTGTTGCTGTCCAACTCACCTGTGAGAAGCTGCCTTCTGCAGATTGACAGGCTTTATAGAGAGAATTAGCACATGCAGCATGAAAGGCGCAAAGTTACAGACTCTTTCTGCCAGATGCCTGCAGTCTTGTCAGCCCTGCATTTACCCGAAAATGCTTTTTGCTATGTACGTTGTTCCAGGAGATCACTTTAAAAAAATCTGACTACAATCTACTACCCTAATTTTGTACTAAGACCACATTAAAATGGTTTTCTTCACTGAAAAGTTGTCTCTTGATCATAATTATCTAATTGATGCCGATCATGAAAACGAGCAAAAGATGATAATCTATCTTAAAATACTTAAAGCATCTGTTGCAAGTTTTGCCATCAGTTTGTTCATCTGCAGCTTGCATTTTTTTGTCTCTTTTTGAAGGTTCAGAAGAAGAACAAATATTGTATTCTCCTCAGGCAGACTTACCTGTTTTAAAATTCAAAACTAATACGTTTGTATAGTTTGTGCATCAGTAACAGGAATGACACGTCTGTGCTTTGCAGCGCAACTCCTTTGACATCTTGCAATCCCAATTCTGTAATGATGTATTTGTTATGAGGATGAAAAGCAGAAGTGTGCTACAGGGAGTGAGAAAGATCTGCTGACCTGGAACCCGTCAAATCTGTAGAGGCATTTAGACTGAGAACTTCATGAGCCAGGAACACTACTTAACAAAGCATAAATTAAGACTTGGGAGAGATCAATTTATTAAATGTGTAGAGCATCTGCGATTCCTACTTTAAAAAGCACTTTAACACACATAAAAATGAGGCATGTCTCAAAGCAAGATCTAATTGCTTTTGAAGATTCATAAATTTCGGTAACAATGCACCTTTGAGCACCCGATGAACTTAAGCTGTACTACTATAAGGAATTCCATTAAAAATTCGGTGCCCACGTAATTGGCAAGAGAGAACCAATTTTTTACAGGTCCTGAATTGCAATTTCCTTCTTGAGTTATAGGGCAAAAATTTTAGTCTGGTCTGCATCATCCTGGGACTATAATCTTGGGTGTAGCAGAGAGGTAAAATCTTGGTTTGCTATTAGCAATAGTATTGTTTTAATTGGCTCTCATCTAAGATCTTAGGTAGGAAGACACGTTTCCTACCTAGTAGCATGTATGCGTGGCAAAGATCTTCAAAGACTGCTGTATCACTCTAATAAGAACTTCTGGCAGTCTATATTGTCATGCTAGCTTGCAGGTGATTCTCATATAATCATTCTAAAAATGGTACAACCGTTTGGGGCTGTGCTTTGCTTTACAGTCCTATGAAATTTGCATGATCTGTTTTCTTCTCATCAGTTTTGGTGATGTGAAACAGTTACACTGATGCTACTTGAATTAAAATGGTATAAAATTGGCCACATAAGAAGAGAATCAGCATTTGCCTATTATGAGGAGTACCATTTAGCAATATTTGCTGCAAATAGGTATGGTTTGAAAGGGCGGACTATGATCTATTATCTAAATTGAAGATATTTGAGCTATTGGCTCTGCAGCACTATCTCTGGACAGCTTTCTTTACAGGAGGTAATTGTAAAAATCCCTGTTGTACTTGGGCGGAATGATTTTCCCATTCTTTTTTATATAGTTACATATATACATATTACATGTTTGTAAACACATGTACAACACACACACATTTTATCTACAGATGGACAAGAAGTCCGTGATATTTTTTTGAGCAAAACCATCAGTAATCTACCTTTTCTGTAAGGACTTTCCTTTATGTACCTGAAACAGACAGGTAACAGGGGTGTCTTCTTCTGATTTATTAGGAAGGGATTATTCCTGATAGAACTAGAGGAGTGGGAGTATAAATATTTTTCTTCAGACAGCCATTCCTGCCTATCTGCTTATTTTGTTTACAACACGGCCACTGAAACAATAATGAGAGCACCCGGACTGAAAAATTAACAAGTTTAAAAAAACCAGTAATCCATGCTTTATTATCTGATCTACAGTTTTCTTTGTTCAGTGTGTAAGCTTTATATCTCAGCACTGCAAACGAATCAGCGTGGGTATGAATTTCCTTTCTCCTGCAGTCATCGGGCTCACCTTTACTAACTTGCCTAGTACTTTGGAAGAGAAAATGGTTTTACTGCATTGTTCCTGCTTTGTTCAAGATTTCTCTTTAGGACGTACAAAGTCCTGCAAAAATTCCAGGTGTTAGTCCAGTTGCACTGTGGATCGTGGTGCCTCACAGCACTATTTGCCTCCGTAGAGAGTGGTACTTAAACTGCGTGCCTCACCCATCTCAGCCTTGCTCTGGTGCTCATCCAGAAATAAACTCATACGTGACAAACCCAGATTTTCCAGCTCTGGAGGATGAGTGCGATCTTTAATTACTGATCACAAGTGTTTTCACTGAGCGGGGAGATGCTGATTGTCTCTAATTGTTGGGAGTTGCCCAGTTCTTGCATCAGGGAGAGGGAGCAGCTTGAGGGGCAAAGCTGCTGCTGGCTGAGGGACTGCAGGAGAAAAAACACCAGTTAAGAAAGAACAGAGGAAGAGTTTGGAAAAACTATTCTTGTCTCCATTTATAACTGAATAATGGCTGGTTATGCTGGTTGCTGGTCATCGCTGGGGATTCCTCTGGATGTTAGAAGTAAACCCTGGCTAGACTGTATCATCTGTCTAAGATTAATTAGACTGTAACATAGTATGTTTAAATGCTGTTTGTGTGCAGCCGATTTCTTCGGAAGGAACACGTCGAGTATGCCAGAATGAGTCCAACTACAGTGATCCAGCCCAGCTGGGGGTCACATTTTCTGGCTGCACAAACCCGTTAAAACTGGAATGCCTTGGAAGGGAGGAAGGTGAGCCTTCCCTTTGCCCAGCTGCACAAGGGATAATGACTTCACGGGGATGTGGCAACAGTTAAATCATTACATTTCCAAAATGTTTCAAAATTTTTGGATGAGAGTTGCTGTAGGAGTGAAAACGAAGTCAGTGTCATGCTAACGCTGTCCAAGTCCGACAGCTCGGAAAGAGCCGGAGATGAAATGAGTCTTTGGAGTTGGTCATTGCAAGTGTGCGCTGGACCCAGGAGATCCTGTTCCCAGTGCTTAACATTAATGTGTTTACTTTGTAGTAGTTTATATCTTGGGTACCAATGAAAAATTAACAAAGAGGAAAAGCAATGTGCGTGTACCTTCTCTAATGCGTACACACATAATTAATCATTTTATGCAAACTGAGGAAATCGCGCGGAGAAGGTGCAGTTACAGCAAGAGGAAATGGGCCATTTTAAGAGGTCTTTGTTGTGCTTTTTCAGCGTGTGGGGGGAGACTTTAAATGGGGAAAGCTTATTATATTAATAACTCAGGAAACAGTAAATAAATAAAACGTGAGACAGTTAATCTAAATTTAAGTGCCAGGGCTTGGATCCAACTTCGGAGGATAACACAGGAAACTCCAAAACATGTAGTGCTTTTTGCAGGAAAGTTTATCTCGGCGTTGCCGTCTGGCAGTGAAGGATGGGGGGCCCCGGGGCTGATGGTTTATGCAGTCACAGCAGTGCAGATGGATCAGCTCGGCAGCTGAGGTGGGTCTCTGCCGCTCCTCTCACCAAAGCTCACGGCAGGAGCTGTGCAAGCCGAAGAGGTGGCACAAAAGTCTAAGGGTTTTGTAAGAGTTTCCAAGTTGATTGTCACTTATGGGTTATTTCACTTTCTGGGGGGAAGACCAAAAGGAAAAGAAATCTGCTTGAGTTATGTGATCTCTACTTCTTCTGGATGTGGCTTGGACCTTCCTCTGTCGCACACTATTGCAGAGAGGCTCATGCAATTAGTCGGTCATAATGACCATCGCATATTTTAAAGTCTGCGATAACAACATGTAGCGACAACTGCTCTTGGTCATGCACTTAGAACAAGAATGATGAATGTTTAATGTAATAGCTCAGAAATACACGTTTATCACACTTCATTTCCTACGAGCACATTGCTTTTAATGAGACATTTTGTTATGTATAACAAAACAAAAGATGAAACTTGCTATAAAAGACCTACCTGTAATGTTCAGCATGAATGAATGTTAGCTAGAGCTAGTCATTTTTGAAAGCTACTCGCAAGTGTAATTAAACTCTTTAAAGTAACGACTCCCAAAGGAATAAGCTGCTTTAAAGACGAAAGAGATTTTACACTCCCTCCTCCTATTTAAGAAGTCTCAAGTGTATTTTATAACCCTTCCAGGCTGTTCTTTACCCAACAGTTCTTGTGTAATATGGTACTCTTCAGCTGACCAACGTCTTTGCACAGAAATTTGTATAGTAATTTGTTTGCAGACCCTAGGGTGCTCTTTAGTTGCTGTCCGAGTGAGGTGGTTCAGATGTTTTATTATTTTGGGATGTCCAGCTGGCATGTCCCAGATATCAGTATAGTAATGGGTTTACTAAAAATAATGGGAATGACGTAGTACATAAGAGTAATAAAAAGACCACTAGAGGCCAATATGGCTCCCTTAATGAAATTGTATGGTACAGATTTTGTAAAATATTTAATATTTTGCAAGAACTTCATTAAAATGGGTGTGTTTAAATGAGTGAAAAGGTAATAGAGTTCAAAGACTTAACTTTTAGCATGCAATTTCTGCAGTTTCATCAATTTTTTCAACTGGTGGTTTTGTCAATCACTTACATTTGTCTTTCTGCTCTGAATTTTTCAAATCAACTGTTCTAATTGCCAGCTTGGGGATTTTTTTGGTGTGATGTTTTCCCGAGAGCAAAAATAACTTCACCTTCTCTCCCTCTTTGAAATTCTCAGTGAGCTCAAATTCCTTGTGTCTCCACCTCAAACACAGGCAGCAAAGTGCTGTGAAAAAAGTGGTGGAATGTGAGTCAGTGGATTTGCTAAAGAAATATTTCCAATATGGTGCCGTAAAGGTACCTATTTGGCTGTTTTTCTGATGTTATTTCCAGCTTTTAGGGAGCTGATATTATTTTTTTTCCCTCTGCCCCTCGTATTTGTGTTGTTGTGAATATGCAGATATACCTATAAACATATACATGTTTATTTATACATACCCATACATGCACATTGTAAGTACACATGCTGTATCAATAACACAAATGGTTCCATTTGTAGCATGTCACATGCGTTCTCTAATTCTGCGATTCTGCTTTATTTTCTGGCCACTTTCTGTGTTGTACCTGCCTTGCACAGACATTCTTTTACTATTGTTCTTGGAGCAGAAGTTGCTTTGGATGATGGTTCATGCCCTACCACCCCAAGACTGAAAACTTCTTGGTCTTTTAGAGACTATATTCTCAAGCCACAGTAGTCACCAGGAGAAAAATACATTGTTTTGCTTTACAGATTTGGAACTCGTTTTTATGTAATATCTGCCAACACTTAATTTAAAAATATTTCAAACATCATATATTGACTTTCTGGGTGTTTTCCAGCTGATGTGAATGCTTTTTCAGAGGCATTGCTTCAAATTTGGGAAAAATATTATTTCATTGGCCACTATTCTAGTAAAATTAATCAGAGTTGTATCCATGAGTGAGAGTCACATACCTTTCTGACGTATCTTTTTGATAGCAGGTGTGTAACATTTAAACAAACTTTTCTCTTTTGACTCCTTTCCTGCTTTTCCCATAAGATTGCTGAGTCTTGCTTCACCAAGCTTTGATTCACCCACTCAGAAAAATTAAATGCATTTTCTCTTCTCCAGTATTACTGCATCAAATACATTTCAGACGAACGGAAGCCATTAAATGTGTTTTCTGCTCGTGTTAGGCAGACAAATGTTTTTGATTTCCTTTCCTGTTATGTGATATACTCCCAAAATAAATTAAAGGGAAAGATTCAGCTTATTACACTCACTTCGTTATTTTCTTAAACTAGAAAAGAATTTAACAGTGCTATTTGATATTGAGTCCACTTTTCTGCAGTTACTCTGACCCTGTCTTCAGCTTTTAGGGATTTTTACCTTTTTCTTCTCCTAGTTGCCCAGTGAAGAATAAGGTTGCAAGACATGAAAGTGACCCTTCATTGCCAGAGCTCTTTCGTTCTTGGTTTTGCAGACTTCCCAAGTGTACTGCCATAATTCGATGTCAGGCTTATTGCTCGTTACGAACCCTGTAGGTGTATTCAGACACAAAATGAAGCACTGAGACTATATCCTGAATAACAGCTTTTTTGTGAAAATGCCAGGTCTTTCCATAAGTACACCTTCCCCCTTTTTTTCTGAGAGAAAACTGAAACAAAACAAAACAATCGTCTTGGAAGAGAAGGCTTAACCCCCACCCTCACGATTTCAACAGTACCTTTGCATGATCTGTGACTTGATCATGCAAAGTGCTGTTAAAACTTCATTCCTCTTTGCAGTAAAAAAAATTTCCATGTGTGAATGGTCTAAGCTTATAATTTAGACTATTATGCATTATTATTTAGCTCAAATAAATTTATAACTATTTATAGGCTTTGCTCTGCCATCTACTGAGAACTGCTAATGTAGGTTTTCATTTGTTGTACAAAATTATTGCTTTTGTAGAATAGTAACCATAAGTAATCAAACTGCTAGTGGTTACATGAACCAGAACATTTTTTAAACCAAAGATTTCTTAGTGCAGTGTATTTGTTTAACGCGTACGTGGTGGTTTCATATAATACTAAGCCTTTAAAGATTCTACAGAAAGTTTTCTCACAAGGACTGTGCTCAGCCATGAGAAAGTTACTACTTCTCTCTATTATTGTCATTGTTCCCATTTCACTGATGACATGACCATGACAGTGAGTCAGTGGCAGAGTCAGGAGAAAAGAATTTGGGCCTCCAGAGTCTCAATGTCCATTTCTAGGTATTTTTCAATTTATTCCCAGGCAAAGTAAATAAACAAAAATGTAAACCAAACCAGAAGAACAACCGTAAGAATATTGAAATAGGGGAATATGACTAAAATCTCATGTGAAGTGAGATAAAGGTCAAAAGGAGTTTAGGCATATTGCAGTCGTCTCCAGATCCAAGATTTACAATTTGGGCAAAACGGACCTGAATAGGACTGAAGTTACCTTCTAGTGCAAGCTTACAAACTCCAGTACAGACAAGTTTAAGGCAACCTTGACCTTGAGAGAAATTAAAGGGGAAAAAGCCTTTTCCTGTTAAGTGAAAACAGATCTTTTCATAAAATTTAGTTTCATCTGGTACCACGAACCTGTACTCTGGCAAGAGATATGAAACTTGAGTTTTGTAATTAAGTTTGTCTTAATAGTGGTGTAGCTGGGTATCAGGACTGTGCCTGCAAGCGCATCTGATGCGGTTGAGGTATTAATTCTCCACGTGGTCCAGGACCCCAGCTAATCATCTGCATAGCTGAGATTATGGACAGTTTGAAACAATGGACTAACCTGACCCAAGGTGCCTGACTGAGCTCCTGGCCATCTTCCAAATTCAGTAGATGGCTAATTGGTGCTGTAGCTTTCCAAGTTTGGATGTTGGATGGTCCTTGAAGGTCCTCTGGCAGCTCTTGCTGCGTCAGACTGATTTGTGTACCTAAATGTGCCTATTAGCATCCTAGGTGGATAAACCACTCTAGAGACTCCCCAGGCAGTTCCTACTGCAGAGCTGAGCAAATTGTCGGTAGACAGGGCACTCGTGAAGGATTGGTAGAAACTGTTCCAAGGGCTGCAGAAATGGTCCATTTAGGGTTATTTTGAATATAGTTTAAGAAAACTCAATAGTGATGGATCATGCATATGGTATAGTAGTCCATGTAGGACCACTGGCAGGTGAGTTTGTAGGGATTCAGCAGAAGAGGAGGTTCAGGGAATCTCACTTGATCCAGCTGATGATGTTATCACAAGGACCCTTGAAACAGAGCGTCCTGTTACCTTTCCAACAGATCACTCTGTACGAGACTTGGGTAACATGAGTGTTACCCAGTGCCAAGATCCCAATAATTTAGGCTTATTTCGTAAAAACATGCAGTTCATGAGTGCCTGTACAATAGTGCAAATCATTCTGTAGTCAGAGTCGTCGCAGGACACAGTGGAGAGTGTCTTTATAGGGCAAAGTTAAGGTTCATTGTGCCAAAGTGACAGCCATGCACATGATGAAAATCTTGATGCTAAGCTTTGTTTCCCTTTTAATATGTAGTTCAGTTAGTAAGGGGGGGATATGATACCTGAATAAGAGACTTATTGAGGGCAGGGGGGGAATTCAGTAACAGTCAAACCCGTAATGTTTTCAGCTGGTTGTGCAAAATATGTGCTAATTAGTGAATTAGCTTTTTGGGAGCCAATAATAAGTTGACTTCTGCCTCTGTGTATACTGCTGCTCCATTGATATCAGTCATTCAAAGACAGAACACAACTGGTATTTATGAACCTGTCCTAGGTCCTTTTAATATTTATATTTCACAGTCTGGGAAGAAACATGATTGCATAATGCAGATACAGGTATTTATTTCCTTTCACAGGTATATACTTTGTCTAAGATACTTCTGAAAATATAAAAAGCGCCTCTTTATAAAAATATGACACCAAATTAATTTTGTATCGGTGTTGAACAAGTCATCCAGAACTGGATTCACAGACACCTGGAGAAGTATGCCATTGATTTCAGCTCAGAATACAGTCTTGGGAATGTACATCCTTACAAACCCAGACTAGTCTCTTCACTGCCATGTACCAGGGCTAAATATGACTCTGAAACCTAGTATTTTGTGTGTCTCTCCAAAATTATTGCTATTCACTCAAGGAATGTCCCCTCAGAGAGGAAAGTTGTCTTGTGGCCCTCCATGGCAGGCTTTTGGTTAGTTTGAAAAAAGTGTGGATGGTGGGACTTTGACTAGATCCATGGTATTTTGCTGGCTGGAGGGAGAATAAGTGAAGATGCTGGAAGGATGAAGACTGTCGGATCATTCCTTTTATACTTCATAACAAGAAAACGAATTCTTCTTGCTGTATGTCATGTAGGGTTTTTAAATTAAACTATTATCTGCAGAAAGTTTTTTTACGTGTGTCCCTGATGAAAGGAAAGGTAAATAGATAATGTGGCTGAAAATGTAGCCAAGGAGATGAATTCTGGGAACAGTGTCTCTTTCAGCGAGCTACAATCACTTAATCTCTGTGGTGTTTCCACAGAGTGCTGCCTAGATATTGGCTCTTTCAGGATCTTTGTCTTCAGGTTTTCGTTTGGTTTATGGAGGTTTATTTGTTGGCTCAGAAATTGGTTGTGGTACCGCATGTCCTGTCTGCAGATGACATGGAAGAAGGAATCAACTTCCACTGTATTCAACAATTCTAATACAGCCTATTCTAACAGTGGGGATCTTTGTAACATATAAGCTATTGGCAGTCCTGTGCTGTGAATCCAGAAATTTGTTATCAAAGCTTTTAAAGAAGAAAAAATGTATATATTCCTTATATTTGACTGAAGTTTTGTGTGTGTCAGTTACTTTTAAAATGTCTTAAAGTTTCAGTCAGCTACTGAATCTTTTCTTTTACTTTGTAAAACTCTTGTCCAAGTATGTGTTGCGTGTTCTCCACGTATATGGTCATGTTGTTAGCACAGGTTTGTCAGAAACTGAGAATCACCAGCCATAGTGTATATATATGGCAAAAACTTCTGCTGTGCTTTGAATCATGAGTGCTTGCTTTTGTTGTAATGGGGATTTTAACATCTGTCCTAAGTTTGGGTTTTTTTAAAAATCAAATATGCTCAGGAATTTTTAATTAGAAATGAGTTTATTCAGTTTGCCTAATTTCTAACCTACCTGAACATAAGGAGTTTAAAAGTTCAGTTAGAACACAAATGTTCTTGAGAGTATGCTTTTCATATGAGTGATTAAGTTAAAAAAAAAGGAGAAAGAAAAGCTTTATGGACAATCCAATACACAAATAAAAAACTGGATTAGAAAGAGGATGGAGTGGCAAAATGAAAAGGGTGGATGATTCTTTCCTTTCCCATCAAAACAGGTAGAAATAGAAAATAAAATAAGTTCACATCTTAAATTAGATACATGTAGCATTCACTTTTATGGTAGTTTAGCCATTTTGAAGGAATACATACAGGATTTTCTCCATTATTTACACATACAGGCTTTTTCTTAGTTAGGAAAAGCCTCTGTTTTTAAGCTGAGTTGCTCTTGGGAGAGAAAAATGGTTTAAATTAAAGGAATGAAACTTTATAGACTGGTGCTAGTTTGAAAACCCAAACAATTGTCTAAGAGGATTGCAAGCTCTGGACTTTGCAGCACTCATCCAATCTGGCTGGTAATGATTATCTTAAGCCCTGCAGAATTCAGAAATGATCAGAAATGCTCAAGAAACTGGAGGTTTAGCTGTATGGCTGCTAGAAAAAACAGGCAATGGTAATATGTTTTGAGTGTGGTTTATTCATTCTGAAAGTATTTGGTCTTTTTTTTTTCCCCAGCTGTTGACTCATCACTTGGTGTGCAAGTGATATTTCCATATTCTGCTGGAAGTGTTGTGTCTGTTACAGGCATGCTCAGCAGGGAATCTTAAGGATAAATGTACTTATCTTGCAGTGGTGGACGCTCAGTGTTGCACACTGTGAGACCACAGTGTCTTCTCTTCCATTCCCTCTTGTTCCCCTGAGGAGACGTGCCACAGTAAGCATCTCTAGTTAGCCAACACCAAGGTGTCCTGTGAGAATGGTGTGCATCTGTAGCTGCAGCTGTAGCCTTGATCAACTAACAAACGAAGAGCCCCTCGTGCTGTTAGGTGGTTTTATTTTATGTAGGTGTAATTCCATGATCAGATTCTACCTGGAGCTGTTTACACATGGAGGCATTAGTTCTTCTAGAAGATACAGAGAAAGTCTCTTTTTTATCATCAGGATGGTAGGAGCTGGAAGCTATCCTATTTTCAACTTGTATTCTGGCCGCGGACACCTGCAGCTTAAACTTTTCATAGTAAATTTGGTTTCTGTAGTAGTTGTGCCACAAAGCAAGCCAGTTAAACTGAGAAACGATGTCTGGATGTAGCTGACACTTGTAAGTTATCTATGAAAGGAGGTAACCAAAAGCATTATAACGTGACTGATAAAACCCTTCACTTATCCACATTTAAATACCCTCCAAGTTTAACAACATGCCAAACCAATTTCTTTGAGAAAATACATTTCTATACAATAGGTTGTGGCTAATTTAGCAGCTCTTGTCGCTTTCTGGATGATGACCACTCAACTTTTAGACGGTGATCACTTTCTAAATTGTCAAATATAGCCAGAGGTGCCTCCTGAGCTGTTTGTTAACAGGGGGAGTGGAGCGTGGTGGGTATCACCTATGCTAGCTAGGTTTAAAATGCCAGCTGGAAAGTCACTGCAACAGGGGAAGGTCATATATTCTTTCCAGGGGATAGGCTGCATACTTTGCATACAGATCTGGGAATGCTTCACCAAGCATTGAGCTCAGTGGCCCACTCATTACCTCTACATAATATTTTTTGGAATTTAAAATACATTTATTTTTGGCCATGGAACGCACTTCAGAGAAGCAGTGCTTTCTAATTTTCCTCCCACAGCCCTATCTGCCTCTGCTGAGCAACCATGTGGTTTCCCTTTTGCAGTGAACTGCTTAATTGCCTTTGAAATGGTGCATTTGGTGTATTGAATGCCAGGCCAGAAAAGCTACTGCTACCACACAGCTTTTGCCAAAACGAAATGCCTAGCTGCAAGTGATTCTGAGCCATGGGAAACAGCGATGGGTTTTTAAATTGGCAGTTCATGGGCAAATAATTTTCGGTACTCTTTGTGGTGTCATACAACCAAAACCCTACACCACCCCCACCCCCCTGGCTACCTCTGCCACTGTTTGTTGTCTTTGTTTACGGGAGACAAACTTGGCACACAACTAGTAGTAGGCAAAAACACAAGGTGACCCAACTCAGGGACCCTGTGGCAGCTTCTTGGCGTGCTGTTTTGTACTCTTGTTTGTGACTTGCTCCTAGTGCAGCTGAATTGCAGAATCCATTTTTACTGGACTAGTAAATAACTAGTGAATACCAGCGGAAAAGACTTTTTCTTCTCCTAATATGAAATTAAAAACTAAAGATGGACCCTGTCCATCCCTCTGTTTTTAGTGTGTTGGGGTTTTTTTTGTTTTGGTTTGGTTTTGCTTTGTTTTGTTTCGAGGAGAAGAGATGATGAGTTCAGTTCAGGAGTGAAGAGAGCGAGACAGACTTTTCCCAAGGTTTTACCTTACTCTCTCTGCCCGATTTCAGTTGAATTCCTGATACTGTTTTTGATTTAACTACATTTTCCTGCTGCAGAACTCTCACTTGGAATTCAATTTGGTAAGATAAATCAGTATCATGTGTATCTCTAGAGGTATGAATCCTGTTTGCAACCTCAAAAGATAGTTAAAGTACTGAATAAATAAAATGAAATTACCAGGTGAGCAACAAAGAATATTTTCTTATGAATTTTTTTTGTGTGAAGGTGAAGACAGGTGCAGAATAGAGACACATCATATTCAAGGAAAATAATTTCCAGGTTCAAACAACTAATCAGCATATCTTCAAGAAAATGTGTAATTCAGATTCATCTTGACCATGGATAAAGATTGCAACAATATGCCACTAAGTAACATAACAATTACTATGGCAACTCCCTGTATCTTACAAGAAGATTCTTGATTGTAGAACTGTTTCATCTAAAAATGATACTTGATAAAAGTATTTGTCCAAACGTTTAATAGTTCTGTATAGTTCAAAAATTTAAAATTATTTGTCTGCTTTGGGTAAATATTTACATGTTCAGTATTTAATTTCCCCCGAATAAATTCACAGAAATTGAGAGGAACACAGTAGCTGGTGAGCGTCCATGAAACGTAAGTAAGTGCAGTACAGTTCATGCAATAGGAATAAAGCCATATAGTTCGTGCTGCATGAAGTGAATGCTGTGGTATGTCTGGAAATTAAGAGTGCTGTAGGGCTATTTAGAGAGAACCACATTTTGCTTTGTGGAATGCAAGAATTATTAATTAGTAATCTCTTTCTAAATTGCATTTCCAAACCACATAGATTAGTAATATATTTATTGTATCTTGGTTTGTTATGGCGCGATTGATTTTTCCAGCCTATATTTAGCAATTTTGGAAGAATCCTTCCTACTGGTGAAGTTTCACAGGGGAAAAAGAAAATAAGATTTAGACCATGAAAATTCTTAACAAGGTTGCAAACCTTTCCCCCACTTTTTAAATGGTTTTGACATGCTTACTACTTACTGAGAGATGTACTGTGGTTTGTGGCTTAGATTTCCATGCATTTTTATGCTTCATTATTTTCTTTCGTAGTGGCTTTTCATTATTCCAGAAAATTATATATGGGTCTTTAATTTTGGGCTAGGATGCAAGGGTAGGCGGGGTGAGGAAGGTCATTCCATCCTAAGGTAAATGCATGAGATTGCTTATTGCTTCTGATTACAGAGTTCCACCAGATACATCATGTGTGCATATATGTTTTAAGGAGAATTTTCTCTCAGTGTTTTCTCTTCATAGATTTCCAAACCTCCTCTGTTATGTTATGGAATATTTTACTGAAGTATTCTTCAAATACAAAAGTTATTGTTTTTCCCCTCTTAGAGGTAATTATGCTCCAGTTAAAAGTAGTTGATGCAGAAGAGATGCAGACTATGTTCAAGAATTTGAGAATTTTTGTTTGTAGTGCTAGGAGAAAGAAACATTAGGCTTAACTTCCAGCTAAAGGGTGTTAAAATCAGTAACAGTGAAACGTAGGTTCAGTGAGGCCAAATGCAAGGTCCTGCACATGGGTCAGGGCAATCCTAAGCACAAGTGCAGGCTGGGTGGAGAATGGATTGAGAGCAGCCCTGAGGAAAAGGACTTGGGGTTGTTGGTTCACGAGAAGCTCAGTGTGATCCAGTAATATGTGCTTGCAGCCCAGAAAGCCGACCGTATCCTGGGCTGCATCACAAGAAGCATGACCAGCAGGTCCAGGGAGGTGATTCTGCCCCTCTACTCCGCTCTCGTGAGACCCCACCTGCAGTACTGCGACCAGCTCTGGCCCCAGCATGAGGGACCTGGACCTGTCAGAGCGAGTCCAGAGGAGGGCCATGGAGATGATCAGAGGGTTGGAGCACCTCTCCTATGAAGACAGGCTGAGGGACTTGGGGTTGCTCAGCCTGGAGAAGAGAAGGCTCCGGGGAGACCTTAGAGCAGCCTCCCAGTACCTAAAGGGGCCTGCAGGGAAGCTGGAGAGGGACTTTGTACAAGGGCAGGTAGTGATAGGACAAGGGATAATGGTTTTAAAGTGAAAGAGGGTAGTTTTAGATTAGATATTAGGAAGAAGTTCTTCACTGTGAGGGTGGTGAGGCACTGGAAGAGGTTGCCCAGAGAGGCTGTGGCTGCCCCATCCCTGGCAGTGTTCAAGGCCAGGCTGGATGGGGCTTTGAGCAACCTGGTCTGGTGGAAGGTGTCCTGCCCCATGGCAGGGGGTTTGCAACTAGATGGTCTTTAAGGTCCCTTCCAACCCAAACCATTCTGTGATTCTATGATGACTACTTTTTGTTTCTCTTTGATGTGGAGAACACTTTACACTACTTAGGTAACACAGTATGTTTTAGAGTGGGTATAAATTACACAGGAGGAATTCAGAAGGACTTGAGCATTTTATTCATCACAAACTTTTACCATCAGAAATCCTGAGTGATAAATTCTGCAATATGCCCTTGCAGAATGGAGAAAAACGCTAAATCATGGTATGAAGGAGGATAACTAGCTGCTGAGAGAAAAGCAGCAGAGCCACTTGAACACTATTGGTGTGGCTGCTGCAAAGTTGTGGCTAGTACAAAACAAACCCCTCTACATAGCAGGTTTCATGCCCTGAGTATGGGGCAGTAAGTCAAGTGCTGTAGTGCCTCTGTTTATATAATGTGATATATTTGCCTTTATCAGTCATAGTTATAATCTCATTTTCAAAAAAGCAGATTTTTTTTCTGGCAAGACACATTTCCCATAAAATCAAGCTAACTGACATTGACATTAACTACAGCGCTGCTTTCTAAGTGAATACCTCCCATATCAGTCTTTCAAATATTTTGTTTAGATCAAAATCATGCTAACTGGTCTATGATTTCCCGTGGTATGTTGTGTAAGCTTATTAAATTCTAGCACAATATTCCTTTTTCCTAGACCTTTGAAATTTCATCGTCATTCAGAACTTTATTAAAAGTCGCCTTCTCTATAGATAAAGAACTCAGTTATTCTCTCAATGATGTTATTAATATTTTGTTTTAAAAGTAACAATTGTTCTTTAACATCCTCCATGGTTGATAACAGAATATCTATTAGATATTCTTCAATATCTAATTCTGCAATTAGATGACATGAAATCTATTCCCCCTGCATTGTGATAGACAAGGTGTCATCCTTGTTTGGGATTTGATATAGTTATAAGGTAAGATTTTATTTAAAGTATCTCTTGCTTAATCCTACTGGCTATCTGCTTTTCATTCATTCATTCGTTAGTTTTTCCCATCACACACTGCTATTTACCTGGCTATCTCTTTGTAGCCACTGCTATCAGTGTCCCTCTTTGGCATAATTATTTCACTTTCATATCCCTTATTAACCAGGGTACTTTTCGCTTGGAGAAACATTCACTCATGGATGTGAAGTCCTTGAGGAATTCCCAGGTACCCTGTGTATTTTACTGGTCTTTCTCCCGTGCTGCTGATGGCAGTCTGGGTGACTGCTCTGAAGACATGTGCACCATGGGGCCACACTTACTGGTGAAGCTGAGGGAGGAGGTAAGTGGCACAGATAGATGAATGGTGTCAAAAGCTGAGCAGAGGCCAAGGAATATAATGAGATCACTTCAGAGTCTTAACAAGAGGCTGTTCTTTGCTACAGTCTACTTTGAAGGCCAGAGACTTTGGTGCATCTTTCCATCTGTGGTAGTTTTTCACATTAAAGTTGATGGCAGAGATGAATGACAGGGATTTACAGTGATGACTACCAAACCAAAACCAGAGAACTTTAAAGTCAGTCTTGACTTCTGCAATTAAAAACAGTACACCACACATTTTTTGCATTAGAGTGAGGGTTATCACAAACAAGATTTGTCGACCAGAATGGAATATCCTTTTCTTTGTTCAGTTCTTGTTTAAAAAATATTTGATAGGGTTAAAAAAAGCATGGATGCTCTAAGTCACCTTTACTTTCTGTTGTCTACATTGGCTTTAAACTTTGACTTTCTCAAAAGTCTTCCCTGACATGGCAGTTTTGGGGTTTTTTTTTCTAAGTTTCATTTGTTTTAGTAGAACATATTACTCTATTTCTTTCCTTTGTTTGGTATCCAACCCTTTATGATAATTTTCCAGCCTCGTCACGGCTGGGTGACCAAAACCATTTGGGCCTGTATTTAGAACAATTTGGATTCAAATAAAAAACATGGTAATAACTGCTGAAAGTCCTATAGAAGTTATTGGAGCTGCAAATGACTTGAGAACCCCGTAATGTAGTAGGAGTCTTCTCTGCTTTTCTATTTCTGTTGTGTCAGGATGCTATGACAATTCAGCACATCATAGATGCCAGGCAGCTGGTAGAGAGACTTTGTACCCGCTGCTGTGGCATGATCTGTAACTTGGTTGAATTTCTTTACCTTGTGTGAAAGTTGCTCACAGTTTTTTAACATTTTAAACAGAAAATATATTTACCAAAAGTGCTGAGCTGCCTAAGACTGAATGTGTGGTACTGCTAGGAAGGGAGGTCCCCAGAGGTGAAAGTGGTTCCCTTTCAAACCCCTCCATGGGCAGAAGCAAATCCATCCATGTCTCTTTACCGTAGTCATCTCTTCCAGCGGAAGCCAATTCTGCGAGTGAACACCAAGTTAGCTCTGACCAAATATAGAAGATCTAGTGATCTAAAAAGAAATACCATGGCATGCATTTCATAAAACTCATCTATGTTTTATAGATTTATGCCACTAATTATGTAGATTTGGGACAGGGCAGAAGGCCTGGCAGTTTGGAAACTGAAATGCAGAAAAATGAGTGAAAAAGCTTAGTGATGATATCTGCTTATTTTTTCCACAGAAATGCAACATCATTGTGAGATCGGGTAGTGATTACATCTGAACATTTGCTGCTTTATCAATAAAAATTTTTATTCCTTACTCCCATTTGAGATCCAGCTGGGAACAAGTGCGAAAAAACCCCACCTGCCTATGTGTACCATATCCGTATACATGCATTTTGACCTAGGAAGAAGTATATGATAGGTTATAATGCAGTAGAATCTCTGCTTGCTTGCATACACTTTACCAGTCTCTAAAAGACCCTTCATAATTAAAAACCACAGCAGAATAGTGGCTTCAGATTTTCTCTTTCCTATCTGTACAAAGAGCTTTGCCTTTCTCTGTTATAGGTAGTGCAATGGATTGCTTTATTTTCATGCATTCGTTTAAAATTAAAGGGGAAAGAAAAAAAATCCATCCCCAGGACAGAGGTTATTTTTTGCTGTATCTTTTAGGATGAAACCTCCGTCAGGAGTGTGGTTCTTAGCTCCAACTGGTTGCACAATCTTACCCGTGAATTACAGCAGCCCATTAACGAGCAGCCACGGTACGGGGCAAGCTCATGTAGGTGTTAATCCCTCCTCACACCATCCATGGAGAGAGAAGTGCTGGCATCAAGATGGTTTTGGAAGGAAGCCGTTGTCCTCCTCTGTTACTCTCTGTGCTGATTTTGGGTCAGTTCTGCTTTCTGAGGATGCCACCTCCTCCTTTCCAAACTCAGCCTCCGCCGAGGAGGAACAGACGTAGGAGCTCAGTGTGTGCTTCATATGGGTGGGAATGGGCATGCCCTACTGTGTGCATTGCAGGAAAAAACAGCAACGTGTAATTTTTCAGAACAATTATCAACCCAGATTATGAGACTGCTCTTGTGAAGAAAATGTGGAGTAGAGTGAAAAAAAAATATAGCAGGAGATAAGTAAAGGCTTCAAGAACTGCAAGGAAAAATCTCAATTTTAGCAGCCTAAAGGCAGCCCGGTGTTTTAACACAGAAAAGAAAAAAACTTCCAAATCAGAAACAAAGGAGATTTTAAAAAACCTTACACCTCTTGTAACTTCGCTTTTGAAAATCAGTTACCAGAGTGACTGTATTTCTAATATGGTTTTATTTAAAAGCTTTTAAACAATGTTGGGGAAAAAAACCTGCTACTCGGCTTGACCTTAGCTCGGTGTGTTAGCAGTACACATGGTAGGAGGCCTTTTTGGTAACGAGAAGCAGCTGTTACTGCCCTCAGCCCATAATCTACAAAGCTATTCAGTGGAAGTGAATAACTATTTATTATCCCTTTTCTTGCAAAACTTTTAGGACTAAACAGTAGGTTCATAAGCATGCCAGAAATAGCACCTCATTTTCCATTGAATAAGGTCAAAACAAGCCATTGAAAACTGATGATCACCTACTTTAGGAAACAAGAAATGCATGAAATAGCCAATGCAAAGCAACCACACGTGGACATCTCGCTGTCCGGCATTGCAAAGTGGGTAGCTCCTGGTACCTAACTGCCAATTGCTGTTTGGATTTTTCCTGGGTGACATCACTACTGAAGTTACTGTTTGGTAAATGGTATGTAATGTATCTCCTTTTCTCAAAGGAGGTTTTCAAAAGAAAGGGAAAAGATTCCCAGGAAGAGTAGATCAAAGACAAAAATCAGTCTCAGGACATGCTATCTGTTCCCTTTTTCTTGATAGTGGCATTGAGAGTTAAAAATTAGGCAGATATTAAAAATTAGGCTGCTGTTTTATCCACAGAAGCGTATGCCTTTGATGGGTCTGTGTGAAAATCCAAAGGACGTGTTAAACTTTCCCTTTAGCAGGTTGTAGCTCTTTTCTCAGGAAAGTCTGAAGCCAAAGTTTTCCTTGCTCTGACAGACTAAAGCAAGAAGAGGTTTCCTAAGCCCATGTGTATGAAGATGATGAAAACTATTATAATGACTTCTGATACCATTGCATGAGGATTAGACTAACCTGAATTACAGATATTAAATCATACAGCTCCCCGTAACTATCCACTACAATAGCTTCCAGAATTCCTTGGCATGGCAAATTAAAAATAAGGAATTTGTGTAAGAGTGCAATGAGGCTCGTAGGGCTCTGTTGCTGAGCACTAAATTCTCAAAAATACACAAACATAAAGTTTTCAACATAATTTCACAAATTCCATCTGATTTAATGGATATGTTTAGTAAAAATGAAATAGGAAAGATCCCTAATAACTAGCTTTAATTATAGTCAGATTCTCCCTGCTCTCTTGTCACCATATTTCTGATATCCATTAAAGTGCAGTCCATAGAGTTACATCAGGCTTTAATCTATCATCCAGCACGGACTTTTAAAGGTGGGTGGACATGTGGACAGTAAGACTTTGTGAGCAAGTGAGTAGACAACAGAAGTAGCTGGGGAACCAACTAAGATGTGTGCGTGTTTTACATCTCCTGGAAATCGGGCCACCAGTTAAAAGGCATAAAATGTTAGGGATGTTGGATAAAGCACAAGTGATTTCGCATGGTAGCATGTGATTTTAATTTGTTTCGAGAAAGAAAAAAAAACCCTAAACAAACAAGCCAAAAGAAAATAGACTCCTTAACAGCAGTTCTGATTTCTGAATGCATTGTTAGAAGTTAATTTCTTTACCTAACAGCAAACCTGAAGCTTTGCATGGCGAGTCTTGGATATCCATTGTGGTTAATAGCAGTGAAGTTTTAAATACAAAAAGAGTCTTGTAACTCCTGTTCCTCATGTAATAGGGAAACTAAGAAAGGTAACTTGCTTTGAGGGACTCCTTATCTGTCTGTCTCTTGCTTTGCAGATTACGGTTGACTTGAATGACTGACTCAATCCTGAATCTGAAGTAAATATCTAAAAATGTATGTAAATAGTTGTTTGGGTTTTTTTATGCTATGGATTTTAATTAACATAAAGACTATGGCATAATGAATTTTTGTTGCCACAGAAACGTGACCCACCTCTAACCTTAAATACTGCAGAATAAATATGAAAATGGTTAACAACAGAGAAGTATTTTCCATTTACTAGTTCTGAGAAAATTGGAAGCATATGTTTAAGCTGTGTGCAATTCTTTTTCCTTTTTGTTTATCTGATAAAATTCAAATGAGAGCAGGTTCAGGCCTTATTAGCTCCTCCAGTACTTAAAGGATTCCTACTTAAACCCGACTGCTTTTGTTTTCGTATTTCCCTGGTTGCCTAATTATATAGCCAAAAGAAACCCCTAAGTTCGGGTGTAAATAGGTGATATCTCCACTGGCACAGCTGAACCTCAATTAATTTCAGCAGAGATGCTCTAGCTTTGCCCCCGTGTAAGCAGGAGGAGACCTCCTGTGCCCCAGGGTCTCCGATGCCCCAGTAAGCTCCTGGTGCAGTGTTAGTCATCAACGCCAGAGCGACAGCAGCAGCGTGTCAGGTCCTTTGGGGAAAACACCCAGCATGTTGCAGAAAGCACAGGAAAGTTTGGATACCACCAGTGCAAAGAGCGGGGTAGCTTCACCACCTCATGTCCGCATCGGATGGTGCTAATGGGAGATCACCACCCCCGCTACTCAGTCTCAGCCCCAGTCACTAATATTAAGTGAAAGACACTTGGGCTGTGAGGAGGTATTAGAGATGTGTGGAAAAGAGACTGATTTTAACCAGTTCTCGTTATCCTGACAGAAGCCCAAGCAAGAACAAAGCCAAATGGATAAATGTTAGATGTGGGCTAATATTCTGATGGTTATTCTCCAGCTATCTTTGCTGTCAGAAGGGTTTCATTCAGTTATTGCAGCTGCAGCGTGTGGACTGAGGGTTTACCTTAGCATAAACAAGTGTGCCGCTCACCTGGAGGTAACAGCACCTCTCCACTGGCTCTGGTGGCAGAAAGTTCATCACACACGTGTATATGCTCACTAATAAATGTGTGAAATGCAAAATCCATGCTGCCTACTGGGGTGAAACATTTTGCATCCACTGCTTGTTTCCAAGTCCTGGACTGCAGTGCTGGAGCCTCCGGTGATTGTACACCGTTTTCATGATTCTTAAATTTATTTGGTTTTCCCAGGCTGGTTTAGAGACTGTAGAACTAAAACTACCATCTTCACAATCACTTGATGCATTTCTGGGATGGCAGTGTGGCTAGATGAGATAAAAGAACAGAATCAGTTAAAAAGTAACAGCTTTTGAGGTAATCTCTTTGAGAAAATGCTCTTTAGATGATAAAATTAATTTAGTTAGCACTGAAGTGAATGGCGTTTTAGAAATTAAGAGTCCTGAGTTTTGGGCATGATCTTGCATTCAAGATGTTTGACCGTGAGGACCCTGGTACCTATTTGTACCTATTTGTGTGTGAGTGTGAGACGGAGGAGCAAATCAATTAATGCATCCACCAGAAGCGTGCAAGTGAAAGACCTGATTTTGCAAATCCTGAGTCGTATTGGTGACATTTTCTGTGGAGGTGTAATCTGGATCCATTCTTTGTAGGACTTCTAGCTGGTTTTGCACTGCTGAAGAAAGCAGACAGACTCAACAGTGGCTGGGACAAGTACACTACATGGGGTAGCCTATACATGTGGCGAGCACACCGATTTCAAAGGCTTGTCCATGTGACTGTTCAAAGACCTGTAGTGCTCTATCTAGTATTTGTTTTTGTTCTTTCTTTCTGTTTTTCTTTTTTTAAAAAAAAACTTCCAAGCTCTAAATTTTACTTTTGAAATTTGACTGGCAGTACAGGTCAGTGAGTTGAGTCACAAATCCCTCACGTTGATGTCTTATTTTCAGGTATCAAACACATGCATGTTTAATGAACAGAGCCCTTCAGGCTAGAAAAATAAACATTCAGATGAGACCCTTTTCCCACTGCTACCACAACCCTAGCTCACAGACAAATGAAAACCTGATGAAGGATATATGACAGGACCTATTCCACTCCCTCTCAATGACCTCAATCTATCATGAACGCAACTGGCCTGTATCATGGCAAGCAACCCAGGCAACTGTCAGTGCTGCCAATAAATCACTGCAGTCCTAAAGTTATGAGCTCCCTGCAAATGCTGCCATAATTCTTGATGTTCGAGTAGTCACACGCCTTAGGGTTGCAAAAGTTTTGAACGAGGTTTGCTCATTTTGGTGTTATGCTCATTAGATCAAAAAGAAACGTGCCCCCTCACAGAGGAAGAAATGGGAGCAAGTTTATTGTTGCTTCATTCTTGGGGCAAAATGCCTTCTTTGTTCTCCTGCCGGTAATAAGCTGAGGCACCCACCATCATGAGAAGCATATGACAGATGCCTTTCGTTCTTAGAAGAACAGAAGGTTTTCTAAAAAGAGTGGGGCTTCTGGTTCCTCTGAAGTAGTTGCCATGTAAATAGTGGCTGGTAGGTAGTGCTGTGCTGCACACAGCTTTTGGTCTGTTTTGCATAAGCGGCAGTGCGTACGTGGGAGTTTGGCTGAGCGCTATTCCTTTTAGTTATTCTATCCCATTTCTGTCTCTTTCATCCTACCCACCATGACACACAGGCAATTTTCAGTAATGGAGAGACTTTCTTTTCCACATTTTAGCCACCGATCCTCTACACTGATATAATAGTCGTAACAATAACATGGTAATAATTTATTGTCACATAGGTTTCTTCAGTGTAAATGTGATTCCAGTTGGTGCAGCACAGTTAAGTGTCAATAGACCTGAGCCCAGAAAATATTCTGTGCAGTGATAATAGCAGTCTTCGTGATGCACGGCACCGCAGTCAGTCCTTGCATCACAGCACAGTGCCTTGCAGCCTCTCTTTGTGCAACACAGTGTCGGGAGCAACGTGATCACTGCTTTGTTCATACCTAACAGAAGTTTGTTGTTGCATTGCAGAATTTTTGATTTTTGAAGTGGAACAATGCACCAATTGCTTCTATGCTGAGAAGAGAGATGCTTGTGACGGTTTGATGTTTCGGTTCAATCATTTTTTTTTCTGCTTTTACGTTTTAGTGGCATTATGCTCGAGAAAGACGGCAGCTCTCTTGATATCCTCGTCCTACGTGCTGACTGTCACTTCTGTCTTTTTGCTTCCTTAAGGATGACAAATACATTGCTGCTGAGCAAGCAGAGGCTTCATATCAATCAGTCAAATGCAGTTCTGCTTACACTGAATAAACTACACTTTTATTGACACATACCAGAATAAAAAGGCAAGAGAAAATAAAACCTAATTTTTGAAAAAGAGAGCTTTTCAAGATGCACAGTGATAAGCAAAGCATCCATATTCTGTTAGAAACAGGAACTTAACCTGCATTTTTAAAATCTGCTTTGAAATATGGTAGTAATAGTGCTGTTGTGGGTGTGAAGGTATAGGATTAGAAATAAAAAGTTTATAGGGAGGAGCTATAGCCTTTCTTATACCAACTGGTAAAGTATTAAAAGAAACAAGCTTTAGGGCATGAAAAAAACCTTTTTCAGGTCGGAAATGCACGTATGAAATACTAAACAAAGGAGAAACCAGCTTCTCTCTTCTTGCCTTGATTCTAGTAATCAATTATCAATTTGTGAGAAAAGAGGGCAACAACGTCTGAGAATTGAGCTAGCAGAAGTACTGGTCAAATATTCCTTCTGTGCTCCTGGGGTAAAATCATTATCCACAGAAATTAGCAAGGAGCAATATATTTAAAATACTTAGGGAAAAAGTCAAATAAGAAAAAAGTCATCAAGCACGGTCTATTTAAAAGGAAGGAAAAAGCTCTTTTGACATCCTCTCCTAAAACAAAGATACACCGTGGAGTCTGAAAAACATACATAGAGTTATCAAACTGTGATACACTCTGCTACAAGACTCAGACTTCCTATTCTTCATTTTATTGTGCCTTTTCCTCTCACTTTGGCATTAGGTTAATCATACTAGCCCTCCAACTAACTTGTCCCCAATCTTCTGGAAGGCCCAAGCATGGATGTAGGCTCTTAACTAGACTCCTTGAACGTCCGTGAGGTCTACTCAAGTGCTTTAACTTTAAACAACTCTGTAAAATGTGCAGATCAGGGCATGTATTGATAGATTTGGCCTGAACCTCATATTGTTTTGCCAAAAATATCTTGCTGCTACTTTTACAGATAGAGGTGCTTCACCTTGCCAGAAGTGTTTCTGCCCAGCAGTGGCGTTTTGGCACTCCCTTGGTTTTTGGGAGGAGTTAGACAAGGGATCAAAGGACTGATGGATGCACATTGCCTTATCCATGCAAATGCCCCAGCCACCAGTGGAGCTGTGCCAGTGGGAAAATATTGCCCTTGAATCCTATAGCAGAAAAGGCCTTTGTGTAGGTCAAAGAAGGGATTTCCCCCCACCCCCTCCCTTGTCCTGCTACAGCTGGATAAACAGGGTTAATTTTAATGTCTCTTGTTACTCAGATCCCATTCCATATGTCCTAATTAACCCTGTCTTATTCTGGCTAAAGGTTTCTGTTAACACCTTCTTTTCAGTATTTCTCTCATGCTGAATAAACAGTCTCATGTACAAAGCTCCATTAACATGCAAATGCCCAAGTTACACTTTATGCTGAACTTCATTAGTATGGAAAGATGCATTTCCCAACGGGAGGTCACTTGGACAAGACTTAGTGTAATTATAGGTTCGGTGACAGCTCAATATCATGTGGGAGAATACTGCAACATTTTCTCTAACGTGTTTGCTTTAGTGGAAAACGAATTTTCTTTGAGAATATATTGCACCCATTTGCTCAACTTTTCTGCTGAATAAATACATTGGCAAGTAATCTTGCCAAACCAGTGAATTTGAAATCAGTTTATGGGAAGGTTCATGTAAAGTAACATTTGAATGTATAAAGAAGAGTTTTCTAGGGCTGAATTGCTGGAATATACTTTAAAAATAATTTTTCACTAGTGAATACCTGTACTATCATGAGCTATGCATGTCCAATAAAGTAAATTTGGCTTAGATTTTGGTACTGATTTTCCAAACAGTCAAACAGAATGCTTGCAAACAGTCTTAAGTTGAATATTAAAAAAAAAAAAAAGAAAGACTAAGTATAATTTATTACATAATTGCAGATCTTAAGATCTGGGAAGTTTCGAATTCATATACACAAAATGAAGATAAATTGATTAATCTAACAATTTTATTACTCAAATTCCTTTCCCCCTATAGCACTCATAAATTATTCACTTGGCTGTGGTGATTGTAGAGCATCAATACTTACCATCTTTAATTCTGACTCAGAAAACAGATGTTTTCATTATCATACACATTCTAATGTGCAATAAAAATATAATATTTTGCCTGCAAAATTATAATGAAGAAGACCTGGGTTCAGCTGTGTTCTTAACCATCCATCTAACCTTAAGCACTTAGATTGTTCACGTAGGGATACACAATTAGCTGTATGCCCTATTAAAAATGTAAAAGTGGTTCTAATTCAGAGCCGCGACTTTTAGCTTCAGGAGTAAGGATGTAGACAGTCAAAATATTTAAGTTTTAATTCAAAACTTGCAGCATGTATTGGAAAGGAAGGGTAGGAAAGAGTGGCGGTGGTTGCCCCGAGCTGTGTCCGCAGTGTGGCATGGGCTGTGGTGGGAGCTAATGGCTGCCGCTGGGCAGAGCTGAAGGAAAGTGCTGTGGACCACCCTTTGCTGGATGGTCTCGTGCGGTACTGGCTGACAATTTTTCTTGTAAAAGTGAGGACATAGGGAATGTTCTGAGAACTCGGTAAGCAGTTTTGTAGGAGTAACGTCATGGGTTCATCTGTCGTCAAGCACAAATCAAGATGGTGGTGGCAGCTTACACGTCACTGCGGGTGCTGCTGCTGACAGTGGTCACTACCAGGTGCTTCAAAAGAACAGCAAGGCATTTCAGTAATGACATTTTTTCTTCAGTTAACTCCAGCGGCTTATGATGGTGTAGTGACTTTGTAGAGACAGTGGCTTAACAGTTTTCATATCAGCTGAAGCTATTGTATTATTTATAGGAAGGCCTCTGCATTTTGGACCTGTGGTATATTTTGGGCTGCAGTGCTACCCTCTGACAATGAATTTCACAGCTCTGTTATTATCTTGTGTAAAAGAATGTATTTTATCCTTTAATTAGTTGCTGCCAGGTCATTGAATTGTCTCTTGTTTTTATAATTATTTTGAGAAACCACAAAGCTATGACCTTCTTAGTCACTGTAGTCTTGAAATGTGTCTATCATTTATCTTCTTCTGAGTCTCCTCTGTGCAATAAGTATGCCAGATATTTCCAGTTTTTTCTTTATGGAAGCCTTTTCATGTTATGCCATTCTTTTGAGACCCTTCTATTGTTACAGCGTGTCTTTTACAGTAGCCAGAGTTGTAGACGAGTACCCCACCGATTTACTGACTGACTCCATACTTCCTTTGGTATTATTTTATGCACATATGCTTTATATATACTTAAAAACCCACATCTGTCCCTGCATATTTCAAAAGATACTTGCAAGATCTCTCCATAGTGTCACCAGAACTTTTTATGAATTGTTTTCTTACTGTAGAAGACATTATTTCTTGCAATACATATTGTTTTGCACGTCTTTCATCTGCCAGGTTGATGTAGAGCTGTAGCTTTTTCAAATCCTCTGAAATTCTTCACACTGTTCTCTCATCTCAACAAACTGAAATAACTTCTCTTTGTATTTCTTTGTATTTTCTCTTTGTAATTCCTCTCTTTGTAATTGTTCTTTCTCTTCTTCTCTTTCTGCCATTCTTGAGTTCCTTCTTCAAAGATGTTCTTGAAAAGCTCTTTACTGCCAAATATAGTGCATTTGTAGCATAGCATCTACTTCTCTCACAGTTAGTCGTGGACCTTGTCTAGTATTTCCTGTGAAAAATTATCTGTTGAAACACAGTATATATATTGCATGGAAAAATTAGGATAATAATTTCCTGCAATGTATTTGTTTCTTTGTTTTATGCCATTGGTATTGGGGTCCACCAGAAAGCTGTGGTATATGCAACATCACAAGCATTTTCAAAGAGAGAAGAGGAGAGATTGCTTTCCAAATGGAATATTAACTATCTATGCAGTGTGAAGACAGGTAGAGTTTTTTTAGGTAGACTTAATTCAGAGCTGTGGAACGATGAAAACCCATCATGTCTGAAAGGGAATCAGGGTGTGGGTTTCGTAGTATGTTGATGGCTTGTACAAAGCCTGGCTGGTCATGGTGGCCCATAGAAAGGTTGGTTGCAAAGTCTCTGCACACCAGGGTCAGAAGGCATTTGCTTTTGACAGAGTGTATGGATTACTGGCAAAAGATGGGGTTCCTCAACCATGCGTAAAAATCAGAGCTGAATGAGGAAGGAAGCAGGGAAAGACTGCAAGAATTTCCAAACTGAATGTTTTAAAGTGGAAAATGAAGCAAAAGTGGTAGAATGTTCCAGATTAAATTGTGTTGGAGCACGCATGGTGTGAAGCAAATGATTTGTGTTTGCTATGGGGTTTTATTTTAAGAAAGATCTTGAGGGATCTGTAATGTCTGCAGCTTACTACTGTGCACTGTAAATAGTTTAGTTTAACAGAGAAGTGGTGCCAAAACAACAGCAACTTTAAAGTCTCTGGTTCCACCCTCTTCAGAGAGCTGAAACTGCTTCAGGATCCAGTTGCATTTATTTTACCTTGTGATATATTACAGAAGTCCCCCAACTCCTGGACTGTCTTGCTGGTTTTCTACTGGTGGCGCATCTCAAATAGCAGTGGTGGAATTTTTCCTGATTTATTTGAGGATCTGAGAGCAGAACGCCTTAGCTGTGTCCCTAACAGCTAACCGATTTAAGCAGCACATATCAAATGAAAGGGAGAAGGAGCTCTTGCTGTGAAGAAAAAAGCTGGCAGAACCTACATGCTGCAGGAGACAGAGTGTTAGAAAATGGCCAGCATATCTAAGCTGTCTTTCTAATTAAAAGCTTTTAATTTAATTGTCTAAGTTCTTTTAGATAACTTCAGAATGGACATTTCTGAATTAAAGTCTAATTCACAGTTTAGATAATCTAGATTATCTAAATAATCTGCTTCCAGGCAACTAATTGAAAAAATAACACGACCCTCCACCATCTCTCCCTCTACGATAAGACATAGCAGCATAGAAGACCAAGAAGCTTAGCTCTGATGTGTAGCAAAAGCCAGCATCTTTGCAAAATGTCTGTTCTTTATCGTAGAAGGCGCTTTTGTTTTCTAAATTGCAAGGTTAGCATGCTTGTAGCAATTTACTATGCAACAGTATTTTTCCTATGTACACAAGTCTACAACTGCTCCTACCTGCTAAAAGATTAAAAATTCAGTTCTTTGTGTCTTAAAAGGTTGACAGCTGACTTGAAATAAAATCCTCCTTTTTTTCTGGAAAGGTTGACATTTTCATACTAAGTTTTAATGAAAGCAAAACCAAAATCATAATTAATGGTCAGGAAAATGACATTAAAATTTGATGTGTCTTTATGGTAACCTAAGGTAGCATTCTGGCACTCCATATACAACTTTCCATGCATTACAGCAAAGTCAAGATTTCATCACTACTTTTTAAATTTACTTTCTCTTTTTTTAATACAATGATTACTAGCAGTATCTTCATAAACAAACTATCAATGCAGGGATCTGAGGTTTTCTCACTCCGCATTGTTCCAGTGCTTTACAACACAAAATAATTTTTCCTATAGGAAATGCCTATAGGGAATTGACTTTTCAGAGAAAGATCTAGAAGTATCCTGTTCCAGAGACAAAAAAATGTCTACACTGGTTTGATCTGGAAAGCACTCTTCCATGGTCATGCCATTTTCTTTTAAAAAACTCCTTTCAATAGCAACTTTTGATGAGGTGATGATCTGAGGCTGGGATAAAGGTAGTATAGAGAGAGACCAGCATTATGGACTCGCAGTCAAATATATCTTCCATATTCAGAAATAAAAACATCTATGTTCTTCTGTCTGTGTTGCTCAGCATCTTTTTGTTCAGATCAGGATGTTAATATTTAGGAAGTAAAGTTTAGGTATTCGCACATTGTTTTGAATTCCTTGTTGAGGGAACGGTTACGGTTTTCTTGTGAGCTCCCAGCACACGTAGAAACAACTACGATAGAAATGTCTGCTAAAATCCTCATTTTTTGCAGAGGGAGAACATCCTCATACCTTTCCAAGTTACAGCAACAGCTCACTTCTAGCATTTAACATCACAGTAAGTGCATATTACATGTGTACTCTACATGAACTGCATTTCGAAGTAAATGAAGTTACACGCGCTGTTCTTTAAATTTGTTTGACTCCCAGCAGAACATGTGTAATATCTCATAACAGACTGCAGGCAGGATAATATTTCTGCCATTTGAATTACCAACAAATCTTTTAATTTATGAGTTTTACTCCATTTTTAGAAGGGTGCTTTGCCAAGTAGTTTTGTTTTCTTGTTAAATATTATGCGCAGAGTTTATGCCTTGAAAAGTTACCAAGGGCATGTTAAAAAACCCTTACCTTTTAGCAGATTTATTTCAACTGTATGATATGGGAATTTATAAGATTTTCATGCAGTTTAAACAAAAAACCCAACAAACCTGTTAGAATATAGAGTATTGCGAGACATTTGTAACAAACTTGGTTTAAGAGTCTGATTTCTGCACTGTAGCAGCACCCAAAGCCGCTGCCCTGTGGCAATTTGTGTATGTCATGTCTCAACTTCAGCAGAGTCTACAAGTGTGCAAACAGTTGAAATCAGAATCTGGACCATGTATCAAGCTTTGGGCTGAATCTGGGATTTCCTGTTGTCTGCGCTTGTCCATAGTTGTAGACTTGGAGCAGTACAACCAAATTCTGTCCATTTCTAGGATTCAGCATCTGCTATGCTGAGCTACGTCATCCCTCTAATTATTTGAAGAGATCAGCTTGGGCAATCTTATAATTCTGTATGTGTCCTGAAGTCTCAATATGACACATGGCTGTGAGATGGGACTACAATTCAGGCTAGGTTTTGCTGTGAAGAACTGTGGGAATAGTCGACTTTTGTCTTTGCAGATGGGCTGAGAAGATGCAGACACATTTTTTTTTTTTGGAGGGGTGGCTGAGTTGGCCTGGATATATTTGAAAATTTCAAGTGAAATGAAAAATAAAAAATTGTTTTAGCTTTAACAGCAGTTTTATTGGTATTTAAAGTAATCCCCTCCCCCAAAAAATTAAGCAAGCAAGAAAACAAGCATTTAAAAGTGAAAAATTCAGGTGGTCTGTTAGGAAAAATATATTCAAAGAATTGAAATGAAAATGTGAATTTTTCTTTTTCTTACTTGGCTAAAAACATTAGTCCACAGTTAATCATGGTCTTTAGCCTGATCCTGCATTTTAGATTAAGAGTTTTAACACGAGTTTCTGCCCACAACTGCAAAAATAACATAGTAGGAGGCAGGGGTGGACTTGGGTCCGTGTTTTGCGTACCATTGACAGAAGGTCCTATCTTAAAGGCAGAAAGAGAAGTCAGTCCAGAAGGACCCTTTGTAGCACAGAAATGATGGAAACAACATTACCAGTTTGAATAAATTAAGATAGCTAGAAATAGGTGATTTTACAACCCTAATGCACCTGCTGATTGGAGGAATTGGAAGGTCTTGAATCTTCGAGCCGGGGTAATTATCAGAACCAGTGATGTCAAGTACACTTCTGAATAGTTCTGAATCCTACTGAATATTGCATAATTGAATGTAACATTTAGTGTTCACAAGGTTTTCACTTGCAGTGTGATTTCCACAGATGTATTCTTTATTTGCACATTGCAGCCACACTGGTGGCACAATGGTTGCACGTTATTGATAAAACACCACTGTTGCTGCAGGTATCAAAGCTCTAGTAACTCACCTTACTTAGGGCTTTTGCTCTTTAACTGGCTTATTAAAACCTTTAAATGACAATGCCGACCCACAAACCGCAGTAGCATGGCTCAAGCATCACACTGTGCTTTCAGAATTTATCCCTTCCTGTTTAAGTTGTTACATTAAAGAAATCTGCCTCAAGATCTTATTCTGTATAGCTGAAGGAGTGAGGAAACAGAGCATATAGCAAAATTTTACTCTTAATATTTTACTCGAGTATCTTGAAAAAGAAATTTATTGTTTTGATGGCATTAGAGAGTAAGGAAAAGTTGTAAGTTTTTGCTTTGTTGTGCTTTGTGGACCTTTATTTAGTGTTACAGCCTATATGCTTTCTCACAGGCTTTCATCCAAGCATCTGTCTAGGGACAATTAGGCAAGTATTCATTCTGAGTATACAATTAAATAAGAGCTGCTCTCCTCAGAGAAGAGATGGAGTGAGATCTGGGACATTAATTACCGAGATGTCATGAGAAACTGTAGTGAAGTAAGTCATCTGGTTCCAGCTTGAACTTGCAGCCAAGCTGCAAACTCACTGCAACTTGATAGTGCACGGCAGATCCAGTGATAGCCCCTTGCTTAGCCCAGTGTGTGTGTGCGCTTGCTACAAAAGGAAGGGAGACAGGAGTAAGAAAAAGAAACTCTACTCATAACAATTTTGAGAGGCATGGGAGCTCTTCATTAGCAAATAAAGCAGTTGCCATCAATCCTCTGAAAAGAAAATGAAGGGGCTGCTGAAACTTCCAATGGGTTTTAATTTCCATGCTGGTTACTGAGATGGTCTTGTGAACTGTTTAACCTAAGAAGACTCAGAAGCTGCAGTTTAACAAGTTTTTAGTGGGTCACACTGGCTGCTTGTATGTTACATGCACACTTCTGCGTTATGGTGAATAATATTAAAAAAATAAGGAACATTTGCTTCCTAAATGAATCAAAACCTTAGTTTTAAGTAGCAAAACCTTAAGTCAGCAATCTGCTGCATACTCCTCTGTCTGGCACTCATAGAGAATGAGCCTGAATTCTCCATGGTTGTGGGGGCCAAAGTAGTGAGAAGGCGGCGGTAAAACCGGTGATTAATTTATTTCATGCTTTCCAAGTTGGTCCCATATTTTCTTCTGAGGGTGGTGGGACCAACCTGTAATTTCAACAACTCCTTCCTGCGTTCTGTGCAACGAGATGGCAGGCATGATAGCTGCAAGAAGGCACTCATGCCTGATGAAGAGGAAGAGGAGGATGTAGAGGATGACACTGTGGCTGGAGGACCATGCCAGGATCACCAGCAACAGTATTTTGAGTGGAGGACAGTAGCGTGAGTTACAGCGATGCAACTGGTGTCAAGGCCAGAGGAAAAGCTGTGGTAGGGGTCTGGGCAGGAATGAACATGTGTTTCTCAGGCCTCTCAGCAGGCTGTGTTATCTTGGGCATAGCATCCCTTTAATGACATTACATGGTTTTCAGTCTACAGCCGGCTTGCGCCTATTTGCCTTGGAGAGTCAAAGCTTGCCTAACACTATCCCTCTGTGTAGACATTCCCCAAGATGATACAGTCTTAAATAAGACCTAGGCAGGAAGGATTAAATCTTCAAATGTTCTGAAATTGAAGGTGAAGGGCATGATCTGCAGAGTGTGGACTGACAATTGTGCTTAGGTTACAGGCTTCAGCATTTGATGGGAAGGTGGAGGAGTCACCCACGGTGGTGGGGGAAATTGAGCTGATGGGAAGGTTGGAGAGGAAAAGTTCAAAGCTTGATTTTATGGAGTTTAAGTTGGAAGCTGGATCTGCGCTGGGAGATGCTGTCAGGGAGGTAAGAGGGCTGTAACAGGCAGAGGGGAACAGGATTTTATGAAGTGGGTGTAGCATTGTCAAAGGTGGACTTGTGAACCTCCTCTGAAGAAATAACAGGGAACCATTCCGAGAGAGAGAGGAGGTGGGAACCAGACCCGAAGGATGACACCAAAGTAACTGGCTTGATTTCCATCTATTTTATGATCATGAAATTATTTTTACATGTGTAACTTTCCCTGCGCACTGGATGTGTACAGAAATTCAAGGGGCCAGCACCCTCCCAGTGTGCCCTTTTCCTGGTGCCAGTCCCCCACGGTGCCACACAGTCTCACTAAATCACTGTTAGCAGACAAATACCACAAGAAAACTGACTGTGGCCCAAACTTGAGCATGAATGTATGGTCAGCTGACATTGCTAGCAGAGCCAACAAGTAGTATAGGGAAGAATTTAAATGCCCTTTAGTTTAGTGTCTGGAAGCTGGTTTCTGTAAAAAGCAGCAAAACGTCATAAGAATGGATAAATTTAACAGGCCCCACAAGGAAGCGAGAGGGCTGTGTACATTACAGCAGGGAGGTCACTGTTAATTGGTGTGTAGGCAGTGAGATCTGCTCCTTGCGCTTCCTGCAGTTACACCACGAGGAGCTTTGGAGCAGAGGAGCCTGCAAACACCCTGGTTTAGACTCTTTGCTCTCCCCACACAACCCCAACGGAGCCTTTGGCCAACTCTTGAGCCCAACGGAGTTGTACTTTAAACCACGCCTGTGTTTTCCCTTTGGCAAGGCAGGGACAAACCCAGTATTGGATGGAAGTCAAAGCTCCCCGGAGCTGTTCTCACTTACATCCAGCTGTTTGTTGACCACTGGGGCCCTCATGATGAGTAAGGATGACTGTGGGCAACAATGATCTGTGAACGATTTCTTTTCTTTCTTGTCATTATGTTGGGACAGGGTGAGGGAGACATGAGATCTGCTATGGCGATTCCTAGAGACATGAATATTTCCCATCGGAAGGGATGTTCTCATGCAGCTGCAGTGATCACTTTGGTGGCTCAGAGGAATGTGGAGGGACATGGTGGGAAGTGGGTTGAAGGGAAATAAATTCAGGTTAGGGGACTTGGGTGTTGTGGAACTTGGCCACCTAATTTTGGCATTAGGAGCCATTTGTCTGTATGACTCACTCAGATCTGGTTTTCAGAAACATTAGCTGTGGGTAGATGCTTACAGATGAGTCTTTACATTTTTGGGGGTGAAAAAAAAAGAGGAAAAAAGCAAATCTTGCAAACTCATTGCTTAGCTTTCTCTCCTGTTAGGTTTGGGGTAAAAAGCAAAGAATCTTGAAAGCCCACAAATATTTGTATTTAGCAATTCAGTGGTTTTATCTCTGCATGAGACCAGGCTAGGATAGAGAATGCCTTGGAAACATAGATTAAAACAGCACTTTAAATAGTGGCTCCCAACCCCCTCCCTGAAACTTCCCATGCCAATTTAATTAAAATCAGAGAAGGAGTCCGACTAACACCTCTGAAACTCAGGGACATAAATACCTAGTCTGAACTTCACTCCATTTATGTAATGTGTCCAAGTACAAATCCTGAGCAAAGTTTTAGCCTGGATCCAATCACTATATGCCAAACTAATTAAAAATGTCTTTTTTTTTATTATTATTTTTTCTGAATTCTCCATCTAGGAAAGACAGTGGGAAATACTGCAAAACATATTTGTTTCAAGTAGTCCAGAAAGTCCAGTCAGTGAACAAGCTGTCTTCAAACCAAGCCTAAAACTAGTCTGCAGTCTGACAAGTCTTTGATTTAATTGCTCTCTCCCTTTGCTAGCAAATGAGAAGTTTTTAAATATCCGTTTCTGCTTGCTGAGGGATTTTCTGAAGTTTGCATAGTGTCTTGCTGCAGAATATTGTGATTTTCAAGAGCAGACCATTGCAAAATGTAGTGAATGATTGTCCAGGTTTGGGCAGCAGGAAGAAATAATTGTCATCAGCCAGGATCGGCCGTACCCGGATTGCAGGCATGAATTCCCTCGTGAGCTCTGCTGTGGGGTGAGGCTGGTTAGTGGCTAACACATGCCACGCAGTGGGCAACGGCAGTGGGAGAAGGATACGGAGGGGATAGGCAGGGACGTATTAAGAGAGGGTGTCTAATTACGATCCCACAATATAAATGCAATTTGTCCTTTCCTTGCATGCAGCTGGAACCCAGGACAGGTACCTTCAACCTTGCTACACTTGTAAAGCCCTTTCTGGTGATGAGGAGGGTCGTGAGAGAAAACACTTCTCCTTGAGCTCGTAGGCACATGCACTGGTTCATCCCCTTTCTTTATGCTTCCCACATGGCATTGCTGGCATGCAAGGGGAGGTCATATAGCTGAGCTGCAGCAGCGGAGAGCTGGGTGTCATCTCCATGCTCCTCTAAGCTGCTTTCACACCCTGTGAAGAGAAACAAGCACCTCCAGGAGGCGGTTTATCACACCCATCCTAAGCCCTGG
The DNA here is from genome assembly GCA_013401275.1 of Pandion haliaetus. Lineage (NCBI taxonomy): Eukaryota > Metazoa > Chordata > Aves > Accipitriformes > Pandionidae > Pandion > Pandion haliaetus. The sequence goes on along the minus strand of VYZV01040980.1, from coordinate 277,279 downwards.
CTTAGGACGGGATGAATCAGACCTGAGAAGTGGTTGTCTCTTGCCTGTGACCATAGAGGGAGGAGAGGCTACTGGTTTAGGTAAGCCTGTGAATTTTCGGTGCCTTAAATTGGATGGGATGACACTGCCCTCAGAAACTACATGCATGGAGACATGCAGCTCAGCGTGGCCATTGCCATAGCAAATAGGAAAGTGACAGCCGTGTCAGGCTGAAATGGAAGGCAGGAAGCCACAAGAGTGATCAGAATTTCTCTTAATGCTTAGTAATTCCTAAAGCAGTTATTGTTTCCGGAAGCAACTGCCCTTGCAACTCATCTTGTTCTCCCATAGCATTCACGTGAGTCACTGCAACCAGTTCTCTGAGAGCTTGGCACAGCTATCACAGACTCGAAAAGTGTTTTCAGACTCTGCCCAAGTTCAATGGGCGTCCTCCTACGGTGTCTCAGGACCAACCTCCTCCCACCCCTGGAGTCACCACCAGCACAATCAGTCGCAATAGCAGGTCACCAAGACCTCAGGGAGGGAGCACACCAAACTGGAGACTTAGGCTGAAGTGTGACTGATGATGTACCTTGTCTGCCATATCCATGGCATGTGAAATTTTCAGGTGTGTCTGCATGGAAATCCACAACCCAGTATGACTTTTCTTTGCCCAACACAACCCTCTTTTATTTTTCTGAAATGAGAGTACTGTTTTTCCTTGATTTAAGGGTCTTTAACTGGTGAACATCTGAAGGAGATAGGTTTTACCTTGCCAGAGTAACGCAAAACTTTCTCATGTTTTTACATGCCTGAATTTTTTGTGTGTAAAATATCACAACCCTTTTGGGCAGGTGTAATGCAAATGCTTTAAAATTAAACTGCCTTATTCTGAGTATTGATTGTCCTGTGTTTTTTTTAAGAGCCTAAAGTTCTTTAAAACATGGAAGTCACCAAAAATACTGAGAGAAATAATGCATTTAGTGATGTATCTTGATATAAGAAGGGATTTTCTAATGGTGCCCCATAAACAGTGCCAACCACGTTATGATGCTGTGAAGATCGTAATTCAGTGGCAGTTATAAACTGAGGCTTGTTGTTAACATGATATATACAAACTGGAGAGATGAGCGACAATGTGAGGCTCATGACTTCCTAATCCTGGGTGGAAACCAGCAGAGCAAACGTATATGAACACCAAATCTGCAACCAGACGCACCCATGAACTGGTAATAAAAGCCAGTGGCACAGACTCAGCCTTGACTAATCTTGTTTAAAGGACCTAAGACTAGGTTACAAAGAAAAAAGAAGTCTAATAAAAGCATCCAAGGATTTTGAAACCCAGGACAAAATTGCTGATGCAAGGGAAAATGTGAAATAATTTCAGCATGTGTCTGTAAAGACATACATTCAAAGGACCTGAACAACAGCAAATGCACTTTACACATCCAATGTGAGGAATAATTAACAATCTGAAATGAAAAATGGAAGTTGAACACACTTAAAAAATGGGCACCGGCATGAAATATCTTACTGCTTCCAACCCAAACCTCATTGATTAACAGCCAAAATATGTCATCTTATAATACTTTGCTGACATAATAGGAAATTTTTGGTGCTCTGGATGGTCAGTTGCCTGCACAGGGGATGAAGAGAAAAGACACACACAGGCTTGAACCCACAACGTCTGTTTCTATCTTCTGTAGTTATTACTGGATTTTTGTTATATTTATCTTATTGAAACTGCTAGGACTTTTTGTATCACAATGAGTGAAAAACATCATGCTCTTTTATTGAGCCACACAGCCTAAAACATCAGGAGCCACCAGTCAGAAACATAATGTGAATACACTAATTGTAAATTCTTAATGTAAAAGCTTAAATTTTATGTAAAAAACCATTTAAACTCTGACTTTTCCTAATTGGATCTACCTTCCTGCCTCTAAACATTTATGTTTAAGATAGGAGAGGAATCCCAAGATTTTACTGTCTTTACTGGACTTTATTGACATTGTCACACTGAGGTGGTCTTCTGTTCTGTTCTACTGAAGAAGCCAGGACTTAGGAGAGCCTTTATAAAAACACAGAGTTTTATCCAAACACAGCTGATGCTTTTCTTCATGGAAAAAAAAAGAAAAAGTATTGGAGCTAGCATTTCATTTAATCTCTTGGGTTGGAAGAGAGTAGTATTATCTTTGCATATTATTTATGTCTGTTCACAGAAAAATGAAACACCAAAGAGATAGTCACTGTGTATCTTTATTAGTCGGTTTCAATATAATTATAACTATTTCATTGTTTTTATTTGTGCAACTGTAGTGGCCAGAAGTCCTCCTCCTAAGCAAGAACACTTCTCACTTGGGTGCTTTCCAACCCAAGAATGAAAAGATGATCCCTCCCTCCAAAAGCTTGCAGCAAGGAAACAATAAGCCTGTATTATTTGGCAGGAGTCACTGTAATCACAGCGTTTCAGCAACTGCACTCATATCAAGTGACTTTTATGTCACTTCCTTAGGAGAAGAGAGTGCCTGTGAGGTATTAGCAATTTACTTGGCTCCTGTGAGAGTCATGCACAATTCTATTTCTTTCTGAAATCTCAGAATAAGACATTTTGAATTTTGATGTTAAAAACAATTCCTAGGTTAAGTGAAATTCCTCTCTCTAAAAATTACTTTGTGAGCTGAACTGGGGTCCTTTATAATGCTAAAAACTGATCTCCAAACTCTTTTTGTTGTCAATTTTAGCCTGGTCTACCTGGAGAGGAAACCAAGCTACTGTCTACATAGAAGACACACTGGTGCATCTGCACACGCACACACACTTTCTCTCTCACTTTTAGCCTCTTATTTTGATTTACAGGAGCAGACTACCCATTAAAAAAACATTAATCATGTAATCACTAGTGGAAAGCTAATGGTTTCCACTCTTTCTCTCCAAGGGCTCTGCTGAAGAGCAAATCTGACTAGTGATATGGCAAATCCCCTATAGACTGCAAAAGACAGAGCACGTATTTCCCTATTCCAAAAAACCTTTAACAATATGCCATTAATAGACCAGTTTTAGCCTATAAACCTTTTCCCGTGGCCTGAAACAGTGACTTTCCCATACCTACCTGGAAGGTCAGCTTTAGCCACTTAAACGATTACCCAGTGGAGACGTAAACTGGGCTGCCCACGCTGCCAAGGGATATAAAACTCTGCTCATTCCGCACAATGGGATAATCAGTAACTGCACAAACTGGCAGATGTGAGGTCTGGAGTGCTTTCCCCAGCCCACACAAAGACTGAACCACACAGGTGACTCTCAGAGCAGTAAGTCAAACCTTTGTTTTGCAAGAGTCTACCGTATTTCAAGTAGTTCTCCTCTTCAGTACCGAAAAGATTTCAGGGAACCAGATGGGAGAAGGTATTCCCGTACCACTTCTCTGCTGACAAAATATGTGATATTCTTTTGAGTAGGAATCAGGCTACCCTGTACAAGTCTTTCTTCTTAGCCAGACAGGCTAAACCAAAGATAAGCAATAAGCTTTGTTCTCAGCTAGAAAAATGCAGTTAAATTATCAGCTGTATTATTGAGCCCATGTGGGAACATGCATCTTTTTTTCCCCCCTTAAATGTCTGAACTGTGTGAGAAATTGCCTTTCTTGCAATATAGGCTCTGAATCTTTGAGGTTGAGCCCTGCTGGGGTAAGCAAAAAAAGAGTTACTGGGTGGGTAATGCTTTAAAGCTTTGAAACAGTCTCTCCTTACCCAGAAACAGCTTGACTGAAGTGAGACCTTGCGGGCTTGCTTGAAAACTCCTCTGTTTTTCTGGGATGTAACGGGAACTCATGGGAGAAAACCATAGCTGAAGATGCAGGAATGAGCAGTGAGCTATCTGAATTTGCCATCCTTGTATTTCAAGCTAGATAAAAGCTATTATCTGTGTGTGTAGGTGGGTAATCTTTTTGAACAGTTCTAGGAATCAAACCTAGGGAATTAAATCTGTTTGCATTTAGCTGTAACACTGTAAAACAAGCTTCTCTCTTGTCCTTCGGCACCCATGTTTACTTGGGCTCCTACTTATCTGTCTTCTGTTATGAAGCTGAAGTCCCCTGAAGCAAGAAACGGAAATCTACGCCATCCTCAAATGTGCTTACAACTTGGCTGAATGCTATCAATAAGCCAAGAGTGCAGACTGATCTAAACCGTTGTTTTAACTAAGTTGTCTAAACTGGTCAATTAAGTGACTATAAAGCAATTTAATCGTTGGCTTCTTATGGTTCTTTTAATTCCCTTGAAAGACTAAATTTTAAAACTGTTTATGAACAGACAGTACAGTTGAAAAAATATTCACTCAGTTCTTTTCTCAACTGCACTATTTTGGAGTCTGCAGCAAATTCGTATTACCCTTCCCTGTTTCTGTAAAATGCTCAATGAGTTCAAATGACTCTCAAATCTACTGAGACAGTTGAATTATTGCAAAAATCTGTCTAGGGCTGTAGACATGTGTTCTTTTGACTCCCCCTCCATCCTACTGAAAAATAAACTACTGTTCTTCATGGCTTATTTTGTCTCTGTCAAGGAAACTTTCTGCTCTCATCTCAGGAGAATTGTACAATAGCAATCTGATCCTGACCTTTCTACCTCTTCCTTGAATAACAGATGAAAATTGGACAGTGAAAAGTGGTGTACACTCCATAACTTGTATCCCAGACACAATCTAATGACACTCTTCTACTAAAAAAAATAGTTGCAGCAAAGGTTAAGGTAAACAGGTTTAGCTAATTACCTCTTAATCAAATCCAGTTATAATTTACAGCTGTCCTCTGAAACTCTGTTCCTACTAAACCATTGACTTTGGTTGGATTAGTTTATCTCTGATAAACGCAGTGTGATTAATTTCTCCCACAGTACAGCAGCACATAAATATCAAACAGGAATAGTATATGGGCAAATAAACTCAACTCACACACTACAACAGCAGAACTTTCCAAGGCCCTCATGTACCAGACACTGAAGTTGAATCCCTTTTTTTACAGAAGGTGTTGGTAGGGAAGCAATCATTTTATGCTATTCTTTGTCGCAGAGACAAAAAAGAAAACCTCAGAAACGAAATGCACCACCACTTTCATGATGAGGAAAGTGACACTGCATACATATAATGTACACTTTTGCACATGCAAATCCTTGCTTTAGGCATGTAAATCAGGTATATGTGAACACAAACATGCAGTTGTCATATTAAGCTTTGAAGGCATGGCTGTGAACACCCCGAGAAACTAACTTTTTAAAAATTTTCTTTCTAGAATATGAAATAATCTGTTTTTCAAGTAAGTGAGAGGGAATAGAGAGAGCTCAATTAAAAATCCATTTGAAATGTTTATACGAGATCTGAAACTACGTATACTTCTTGAGTTTATACTTTGGTTTCAGGCTCAGACTGGTTTAATCAAAACATTTTGTTACTTTTTGAGCAAACTTTAGACTACTTTTTAAAGAAGCTGCTCTGAGGTATGGTTCTGTGTCAAAATAGTAAGGAAGCCATTATTCCCCAGAGCTTTCTTAGAAGCCCTGTGAAATGCGGCAGTTTGGATTCCGTTGCAGTTTGTTTTTTTAACTTCATACAAATCCAAAATCTGAGGCAGACAGTAGAAAATGTCTGCATCAAGTCCTTGTTGCAGCGGGAAAGAGCAGAGCTTGATGCAGCTCTGTCTCCTGGTGGTGCTCTGTCACACTCAATGGGATAGAAGCGATTTACCTGACCTTCGTGATCTTAAATACAAATCTTGCCTTGCTTTAGCATTAACTTTACTTCGGTGCCGCTGTCCAAACAACAACAATTTCACCAAAACACTGTCCTAACTCTAACACCGTATGTCTTTTCCTACGCTCCTGAGGAGCTGCTATTATACTGAATGCACTCTGAACATTAATTTGCACTTCTTCATTGTCAGCCACATATTGCTTGCTACTTCTGTTTGCTCCAGCAAAAGCTAGGACAAATTACTTCTCAGATCTCAGCACCAGCCTACATGTAGTGTGTTGGGCAGCCCTTATTGCTGGGACATCCGAGGACGAATTCCTCTAAACAGAAAGCATCAGATTCACGCTTCATGGCTGCTACTGTGAACAGTGGTTTTCTGTGGGCTTCACTGCCTGAAGGGAACTGTGAAAGGTAGCTGAGGAAACCAAACTGGGCACAACAAGGTTGAATACGCTAAATGAGGACCTAAACCTCCACCGGTTACTACTCTACAAATTAAAAGGACCAAACGTGATGGGTCTTCAGCACAGTTGAACTGGCCAACCTGTCAAAGGAACACAAAATTTAAATGGAAAGGACTGGATGTAGAAGTGGTCCTGAAGTGGCTATGGTAGAAAATTACTTTGAAGCTGACCCACATCCTTGCACAGAAATTCGTAAATCCCTTAACTGGGTATCGTGTTATGGTGACATGCACCCTATAAACAAATGATGGGCTAAGCTTTAGGAGCCTTCAAACCTTCCCTCTGTTGGACAGAGTTGCAGTTGTCACTACCCTTTGATTTTCTCCCTTTTACATATATTTTTGTTAGCTCTTCTGTTGTGTGCCTTGTGAAAATAGACCTCAAGTTCAAGGCTGTGTGCAGTGGTTGGATTTTTCTCAAGTCATTGGAGTTCCAGCCAGTAAGCAAGAGTCCCAGCACACAGACCAAATTAATTCCATCATCATCAAGTGGAAACAAAGTGCCTGAGACAAAGTGACTGAGAGGTCAAGGAAATCTGCAGCTGAGAATCAAACTGGGGCCAGTTAGGAATTCAATACATTAAAGGTGAACTAGGGGGCATTCTTAGAGCTTGGGGTGCACTCCGGTGCTTGCACGCAACCTTTCATGCTTTTGTGGCTTTATCTTAGATTTATTGTTGACTGATGCACGAGATGAAACAACAAGGATTATTCTGTTACGTGAATGTTCGTTCCTTCCTTCAATTAATTTTGTATAGCTGATGCGATTGCTATATGAAGTGACTTTTTAGAAAAACATTTTTAAACTCTATGCCACTAGAGGAAAGCTTTGTGTGTGACATCTTTGCCGGTCAGAAGACAGGTCAGGGTTCAACCTATTAAACTTTTGGTAGCTGCAAGATGCTACATGACCTGAATTACCCATCCACCAACGCAGACCTGATTGCTACTTCCATTTCCTTATATAGCGATGGACAAAGCATGAAAGAAATTAATGCACACATTTTTTCCCCTGCAGGGCTGACATCTTTCTGGCTGACTGATGAAAACCTTCAGATGATCAGACAGGAAAACTGTATCTGCTACGTAGTCAGTATGCCTCAGAGCAGTACTATTATTTAAGACTCACTTCCATTAAATGGCAGGTCCGGGAAAATAGGGGAAAAACCAGCTAGCTTTTGGGTGAAAACAGCTGTGGGTTTTCAGTGCAATTGTAATCTTGCACCTTGAATTCATGACCCTTTAAATTTGGTGTCATGTGAACCCTGATTATTCATCCCCTGAGGGAAAGGAAGCCTATCTGAGAAGCTCTCACACTTCCAAACTGCCCCACTCTTTGTGGCTTTAAGCCACATAAAAGCAATAACTGTTCCATAAGATATTGCTCAGTGGCTCTTGGAAATGCCTTGGAATAGGACTTATTCAGCAGATTTGTATAAAACTCAATCTCTTGTTTTTACAGTGTCTGCGGATTAAAACATGAAATGTAATCATTCTGACTAAAATCTGTGCCTCTCCACAGTGCTGTTTCATATCAAACCTGATGCTTTTAGGTTGCCTGTTGCAGATTGCCAGCTGGCTCTGTTCTGCCAGAATGGGGCACTGGAATATTGTTCATGTTTCAAAAAAGCATCTATTGTATCTTCCCCTGCTGAAACCGCCAAACACACCCAGGCTAACGCGGGGCTGCAAAGCCCCGAGTATTCTCCTCCTGCCTTTGGGGTCCTCCTTGCTCCCATTTACTTTAGCTCCTCTCTACAGGTTATTACAGAACAGTTAGGTCATAGTTTAGTTAGTCTGACCCCAACCAAGGGCTTCTATTAGAGCTTTGTCTCTTGCCCTAGACACCCCGCCCCATTCAGACAATGTATAGAGGAAATTAAGATCTGTACCACCATCTAGATGTAGAATTAATTATCCTGGAAGACTCCAGGACACAGGACAATTTATGTAACTTTCCTGACTGTAGTATGGACTTCTGTGTCTGGACTAATCACCTTAGATACCCTGCAGAGTTAAGGAAGAGAAAAAAAGGTGGTTTAAGGCTGTCATTCATCTCACGACCAAAGCTAGCAAGATAAATCCCTCTCTCTCGTGTTCCCAGGGGACAGTGGGATGCAGGCTGATAGGGATCTGAGGTGAACCATGACATCTGGCTATACTTGAGGTCCCCACTGTGTCAAGGAATCCTACACTGGAGTCACTGGGTCTTAAACTTAAGAGCCTCCAATAACATTCTGATAGTTTCTTAGGATGAATCTAGGCAAATGGAACCTGGGTTTTTAAAACAGTTCCTCTGTGGGAGAATTAACTCCATTAAGCAATGTGGAGTGTCTTTAAAACAGATAATTCTTGGCGGATGTTAAGAGGGTAAGTGTTGCAAGTTATTTGCATTAAATTGTTGAATCCTATTGTGCTAAGTACATTTTTTTTTTTTTCTTTTCATTAGTGCATAGAAAGAAATACTTCCTTTCTGCACAGAATGGTTAGTTTTATCTTGGGGCTTTTTAAACCTAGTTTATAATGTTTAGAAAGGTTGTCGGCTGACTATGAAACTGATGAATTTGGAGGCATTAATAAATGTAATCTGCACTGGGAGGACTGCATCAATTGTAAGTTTGAAAGCCTATTTCCAGTGACATTAGCTCTGAAGAGTATTTTACATTTGAAAGAGTGTGGAATTCTGCTTTTGTCATCTCTAGTGAAAAGCACAGATTAAAATATATGTGTGCCTTTGCCTCCCAATTTTATAGAGGGGCAATTGTCTATGTAGCTTTTATGAACGGTGAGAGAAAACAACTCAGCCCTAGCCACGCAACACTGGTCTCTGTCACTCATTTGTCAACAGCCACAGTTTTAGTGGTATATAATGTTTGAGGCACTAAGAGAATAACACGGGTATTTTTACTGTTCTTCCAAGTTCCCAGCCTAGCATTGCAAAAGAATAATGCTCTGAACTCTTCTCATCTCAAGTTAATACTCAAGTTTTCACTCCTTTTGTGTGATGGTCACCAGCTAGACCTAGAAGATACTAAAAAATAAAAAGGATATTTAAATTGTCGGTCTTGTCTGGGCCGATGAAAGTTTTGTATTTATGCGAAGTGGACGCATCAGCAGAACAGATTGAAGGTTCCCATCCTTCTCCGAGCAAGTTTGCTGGGCTAAGCCTCAAGTGCAGCAGGAAGGAAAAGCACCGTCAGAAATGGTGCAGCATCAGAGGAGTCCCTGCCTGCTCAGCACTGTTGCGTCCGTAGGAACCATAGCCATCTTCAGCTTCAGGCAGCAGGTTTGGGGAACTTGGTTTTTGGACTCGCAGCTATTGCAGTGGTTAACCAACCTGGTCACATTCCTGTGCAGGTCTGGTCCTGTATCCTGAGGGCATCAGAGCTTAAACTTTTCTCCTCTCCCCAGCATTTTCCTAGTCTGGAGGCTCCTTTCAACACATTGGCTTTGGTGAGTCCCATTCTCACTTTGACAGCTCTCCTGTGTTACCTGAGGGCACCAGATCCAGATCTATGGGTTCTGGTAGAAGTGAACTGCTGCAAAGCTGAGCCTAATTCCCCTTTGTGAACCCAGTCCCTTTGTGGATGCCAGCTGTGCTTGGAAATTTGACTTAGGATCTTAAAATCGCTTTGTAGATCCAGCCCGCGGGCACCTTTGAAAATCCTTCCATAGGAAATAAGGGTTTTTTCACTGTAAGTGTGAAATAGAGTGTAACTCTTACTGGTTTTAGTGCAACTAAGATCATGTAGCACTTTTTACAGACTGCCAAAGGGTCTAAATATGGTCAGTAAACCAGAAGGTGTTTTAAGGGGAGTAGACAGAAGGGGGTTATGTCTGTATGGGCTCATTGCCATCTGTATTTAAAGCATTGGGGGGGATTGTGATGCCTTTGGGGAGGAATGCAGCTACTTGCATTTTTTTTTTTTTAGTCTTGTAATTTGAGTGCCAAGTCCCTGGATCTGAGGAGAGATAATTCTTTTTCTTTTCCTCGCCTCTGAACATTCAGGTAAATAAATAATGAAACCTTGTACATTGATGCACTGTACAGAAAATTAATTCATTGAATAGCTTGGCCTTTCAGTGATTACTTGTATTTCCAATTCGCTATTTTAAGCAGGCTGGGTTTTCAGCACTCAGCTTCCCCTGGAAAAAAAAACCACTTTCATACATTAAGATTTGCACAGGAGTTCTCAAGCAAAATTGCCTGTGAACCACTGAATGGCACAGGCTGGAAAAAAATCTGAACTCTGTAGCTGAATGGATGTATGTTTTTCTGTAGGGAAGGGCTCTTTACAACCAGGCTACTGTCATGTACCTTTTGGTGCCTGAGATGAACATTGTGGGTCTTGTGGAGACAACAATTGCTTTTGTTTTGTAAAAGAAAAATATGTAATAGTATATTTATTTTAACAAAATGTACCCTGTGAAGTGGACTCCTGGGGAACTGAAATTTTACCATACAGACTCCAGGCTGCAGCTCTTAGAAGTTTGGGATGGTTTATAGTCTACAAATGCACTGACAAATGTGTGATTTAATGTGCAGAAACACTAGCACAATGATCCTTTCATAGACCTCTTAAAACATTATTGCTTCCTGTCTTCTAGCGGTCACTTCTGGAAATTTGAATGTAATGCTGAACCCTTCACTGGTTTTAATGTCACCTTCGCATAACTGCTCCCTTTGGAAAGAGATGCGCAGGTGTTAATCTACTTATGTATTTCAGCTGTGTTACTGTTTTAAAGACAGCTATGAGAAAATGTTCTCTGTATTTTGCATTGACCAACTTTCTTTTCCTTGTGTTACAAGAAGGCTTTGTGAATACACCCAAAGAGCTTTCTTTTGCAAACTCCTGAAGCTTCCAAGGAATTAATTCTTGAGTTTTGCTCTGGACAGCAAGGTTGTGGGAAAGCAGGATCAAAAACATCAGCTCTAAGTTTTGCTTTGAAGTAGGTTGATGTCTTCTGGATGAGACTTCTATATACTGGAGTTAAGGACATAGCAAAATTTCTTCTTGTGTTCGCACAAAATCTTGTTCTTGAGACTCACTTGTATCCCACTTGCAACCCTTGGTTACTCAGCTCCTTAGCTGACCCTATCAATGAAAGTCTACTTATACTAGCTACTTATACCAGCATTTACTTACACCAGCTAAAAAGCTGCCCTTGAGGTTTTTGACTCAAATTTTAATTTGAGCAGGTAGGTGCCTTGAAACCTTAGAGCTCTATGCTGTGTGTTTTCTTTTCACCTTTTTATGCTGCTTAAAAATTATTTAGTTGCTTAAGAGAGAGATGGTGTGAATGTGGAAATGTGAAATTTTTGAAGCAAATGAGCTTCATTCAGCAGGACAAAACCAAGAAAATAGATATTTCTTCCCTGGTAAAGCTATCATTGCAGTTTTCACTATCCTTCCTCTCAGCAGAACAATTTCTTTCCACACAACCTTCTTGATCAGCTCTGTGGTTCTGCACCTTTCTACACGTTCTACACACCATGGGAGTTAGCATACATGAGAGTGCATCAAATGTACGCTTTGGCACGTGGCATAAAGAAATGTCCACATCCAGCTCAGATATGTGATACCAGTGAGCAAATATGCACTTGCTTGGAGTGTTCCAGACTGTTCAGAGTTGGCTTTGGCAGAGTGGCATTGCTCATGTGCAAAGGCAGATGGTGACAGGGGACCGATGGAGCGCAGTAGCCTGTATGGCAACTGCTACATCAGGACCTTCAAATTTCGTCTTGTGTGAGGATGCTCGCACTCCTGTGATGCCGGATGGACATGCTGCTTGCAGGTGCCAGGCCAGTTTCTGCTGGAACTGCTTGCTTGCACATTGTGCTTTTTGCCTACCAGCTTGCCTCCTCGGAGATCTGTCAACTTCGTGTCCACCATCTGCTATTCAGCAGCCTCTCTTTTTCTAACCTGTTTGATTTGCCAGGAACTGGGTAGATAAATGAGGTGTGACTGCTGCTGAGCACTTTGGAGCAAAGAAGCTTGTCGATGAGGTCATGGTGTGGTTTTAAGATCCTGACAGTCCAGGCCATGGTTATCAGATTTGGGCTTTCCAGGTTTGCAGTTTGATTTTAGCATATCATAATATCCGCTTGATTTATCTCTGTGGATCACACTTCCACACATGCAGTGCTTTTCTATGTGATATAAGTGATGTTGGTAACTTTAAGGGCAGAGGCGAATTAAACAGAACAAGATGTACAGTTCTTTAGATGTTTTCATGTGATCGTTCTATTCCTGTGCTTTCTGCTGACTCAAAAGATTTACCCAAAAAGAAACATTCATTTAAAAAATTAAAATAAAAAGCTTTCCCCTCCCTTCCCCCAGCTCTTTGACTATTTCTCAGGAAAGTGCAGTGGAGCAGAGCCAAACCTGATACAGGGTTCATCAATGATGAATTGTGACTTTGAAATTGTGTTTGATGAAAAATCAGGAAACCTCTATTTGAATTGTTTTAACAAATGTTGGGGTTTTTTTAACATTTAAGTTCAGGAAGAGGATCTGAGGGCAAAGAGATCAGAACAACTGCTTCACAAATGTAGAAGTCAGTCTATTTGTCACTGATGGCTGAAAAAGTCTCCTTTTCTATACTCTGTCTGTCTGCAGTCAAGTTAATTAAATGTGGGTGTTAACTGGAGCCTTAGCTAAGGCATTAACAGCTTTTAGTGTCGTGTGATGGTACTAGATGTAAGTGAAACAGAAGGGCGAAGGGACTCCAGCCTTGCATGTTCTTCCAGCATCACTTACACAGCAATCCTACAAACAGCAGCTGGTGTAACCTGGCACTGATGTTGGAGGAAGCAGTCCTGTCCTCTCCCCGCTCCTGGCAGCTTCTTCCCACTCCTTGCCAGCAAAATTGTCCTGGTAGTCACGAAGCAGGAGCAGACCCAGGTCAAAAGGATCCATAACTGTGTCGTCAGTCCAGCTCTCATGTTGGCTCCTCTCCCCAGACTGGCTCCCAATGTCCTAGGGTGGCGCGGGGGCAGGAAGGACCCACGAGGGACAGAGGGGAGGGCAGAGCTGCGGCCGTGCCAGCCCATGACAGCTAAAACCCTGCATGCCTTTAGGGACCTTCCCATGCCATTGCACTAGCAGATGAGAAATTTGAAAGCCATCCTGCTAGGGCCTCATTGCTGCTGCTATTTCTGCTTGGTGCCATTGTGATGCTGGGAAGGTTTGACCAAGGGCCTGAAGCCCACTGTGCTAGGTGCCATAGAGCCACAGAAGAAGACAGTCAATGCCTGAAACCAGCTTAAAATAACGAATCTCGTTGCAAGAGACCACAAGTGGCAGAGAAGGAAGAGCAGCATCGTCTTTTGAAGGATATGAAAGCAATGGGGTGCAGGCATGATTCCCACAGGTCAGCATGCACACGTCTGATGGGGAAGCAAGAACACAGAAGTCTCACATCCTAGGAGAAGTTAAGTTGCCATACCCAAGACTGAGAATAAAAAAGAAATGGAGAAATGCTTTGCCACACATAACAAGCACCTCAGCAACATAGGATGTAGAAGGATGTCTGACTTGAAGATCCCAGCCATGAGCCTGAAAGACAGGCCAGGATGAAGGGGACATCAGAGAGCTGAGGTGGGCTGAGGGTGAAGGCATAACTTTGCTGTAGCTATGTTGAAGGTAGGAAGTGGTGCTGCTCAAGGAGGTATCAAAGAGGTCCCCTGAGATGAGGTAAAACATTTTAGGTTTGTCCAATTAGACAAAAGGAGACAGATCAGAGCGGAGCTCTACAAGGAGCCTGCATAGAGATGGCAGTCAAATTCACGTAAACGATGGGTGTTCAAGAGGGTCACGGAGGTCCCTGAGCTGCAGGTGAGGATTTTTAATGCAGGAAATATATATATAAATTGTATAATGTTCTCATTGTGAAGCTCCTCTCTTTTCCCAAAGCACATAAAAAGGAGTGCTGTGACATTGTAGCTGCCATGGTGGAGATTTATTCAAGGCGTAAAGGAATTTTGTAGTCAGCTATGCTAAACTGCCTCTATGAGCATGTCTGCTTTTGAATAAATGAGCAAATGGTATGATGTATCTGTTTTACTTCATGGTTTATCAAATGGGCACTCTTTATACATGAAATATAACTGTACCCGCGCACAGGAGAAATCACATAACTATTTTCTGTCAGATAAAATACCACAGTCTTTCCATTACTACAAATAGTTCTCAGTTACAAGTGGGAAACTTAGGAGATAGTTAATCTTTTGTCATATTCTGCACAAACAGAGACAAAACTGAATATATTTCTAGTATTAAATTACTTGTTCATTTATTCCAAGTTAAAGATGCTAATTACTATCTGTATTTTCACAGCCTTATCTGATTATATTAATCCGACAAAAGGGCAGCCAAAATTCAAGATTAAATTTCAAGATAATGCTAACAGACTCTTTTCCCCCCATCTCTTCTGTCTTTTGGCTGATTTTCATTAGTTCATTTATAAGGCTCCTATTAGCCTGTAGTTATTTCAACACAGTATGCAACACAGACGTGGAAATTTGATCTTGATGTTATCCTCCACTATTTAAAATCTGACTTCAGATCTGCCTATTTTCCAAGGAAAGCAGGGGAATGCAAATAATGATCTAAGATTCAAGAAAACAAATAGCCAGAGAAGTAGAAAAGTCTGCTTCGAAAATGTCTTCTGGAAAGGCGGATGTGAAAGATAGATAGTGACAAGAAGTCACTCAGAGATGCATCTTAGAGAAACTTTGTGGAAGAGAGAACCAGCAGCAACATGCCTAGAAATTTTTCCAAAATATCTCTAAGTCAGTGGCCTTAATACTCTCTGTGGGATGTGTGAACTATAAAAAGGCAGAAAAAGACAGTAGTTTTGTCAGTGTTTTCAAAATTATTGTCAGTTTGAGGATCAAAGACTCAGCTCCCAAATTATATGCTAAGGTCAGAAACTCAGCTTGCATCAGAGCAAGAATACGTTCCTGGCTCTCGTGGTTGCAGAAAAAAAAAGTGGAAGTATGTATGTCTAAGGCTATGACAAGAAGCAAATGGTATTTTTAAAAGTCTCATGGAGCATCATCCAATGTTCTGCGGTCCCAAGTCATGATTTTTAAATGCCTAGGGTTGGTACTGAGGAAATTATTATTTTTGTGCTATTTTTTTTCAGCGTTAGTGATAAGTGATAGCTGGAAACAACTTACATCACTAGATGATTGGATTTTCAAGCAGCTGGGATTTTCAACATCTTCCCTCCTGCAAGGGGCTTCAGATTCCCAGAGTTCAGAAGCACTCAATGGTACGTGTGTGTGGGCCTTAAAAAGAAGCAGGTAGGAGTTTCTGTGGGGCGAAAAAGAAAAAAAAAAGCATGGCCTGGAGAAACATCTAAGGGAAAGAAACAGCAAGAATCAGCGGGCTGTCAGTGTCTGTTCTGGGAGAAAGAAATTTGCAGGCAGTGGATTGGGCCAGCCTCAGGTTTGCCAGCCCTCTGTACTATTTTGCACAGCTGTGTTAGAGATTAGCAGGGACTTGTACCTCTCCAGGAGGACCAATAGCACAAGCCGCGCACGTGCACGCAGAGCGGGTGAGGGGCTGTTACATATATTTGCCACATATGTAAAATCCTTCCTCGAGAGGGACCCAGCTCTGACTTTTACTTACACTCAAGGAGGTGTTTTACAGGAAGAATGAAAACTTTGTTATTTTGCTGCTCAGACACAATGGGAACACCAAATTACTTATTATGTCTAGTACATGTTATATCTCAAGTACAGTATCTCGGCTGCTGTAAATGGAAAAGTGACTGAGAATATCAACATTTCCAATGGAAGAGCTGCAACAACTTAAGTACTCAGAAAACCTAAATCTCATCTACCGAAGGCTCATTTATCTGGCTTGCTGTCCTTAATGAAAAATATGACAAATCCAGTCCTACAGGAAAACTCTTAAACACAGGGTTACACACAGCTCTCACCTCCCGGTATTTTTCTCCTTGCCTCGTTGTGGTGGAAGAAGGGGATTTCTCCGGCCAGCAATAGACCTGTGCAAGTAGAGGCATGGTGAGGTGAGATTCATTTCTCTAAAACACGTCAGACAAATGGCATGTTACAAGAACTTATTTCTCCCCACGGATGAGGAAGAGAGTTCAGGTGACAGGGTCAGATGTAGATTTTTTTTTTTTTTTGGTGATGACTGGGGGGCTGGATCCCCCCTGTTGACCCTGCTACGGGCATGCCTTCTTCTCCTGTTGCAACCGTGTTGAGCGAAAGCTATGCTGCTGCCCTCCCCTCCTCCTGAGATTTGTGTCCGTCACTGCCCGCTAAGCCCTTCTCAGTCAAAATGAGTTTGCCAAAAAAATTTCTAAGCAACCCGACGTCGCTTGCCTGAATGGCATTTTAGGGGGTACACGAGCTGATTTGCTTACGCAGTGTGCAAGCAGGCTGGGACCCACCAAGATGGACGGTGCTGGGAAGGTGTGGGTGGTCTGGGGTTGCAGTGGATCCTGCTGGGAGAGGACCTGTGCCTGGGACCCATGGCTGCCCCTGGCTTGGGTGCTGCCCATGGGCCGCCATCTGCCAAAGGCACAGGGTACAGACTGAGGATGATCAGTGCTATGTATTTCAAGTGATTTCATTTCTTGCATGAAAACTAGGTCAGATAGAGTTTTTTTGGTGTGGGTTTCACTGGTCTGGCTAGTAAAAAGGAGAAATAATTGTGATGGATCTTGAAACAGGAGCAGAGGAGCTGGAGCAGGCAGGGTCCCCTGAATGAGAGACGTGTGCTAGTTTGCTTCCCTGGCAAAAACTGGAAACAAGCTGTCCTTCTTTAGATGGTCCAGAAACCGACTTAAAAAATCAAACATTGAAGCTGTTTTTAGTTCAAATTATTTAAGTGGATCCAGTTTATATTTTCAAAAGGATTTGATGCCTGTAGACGTACATATATGGTTTTATATTAAATATTATATAAAAATATTAAAACCACTAGTGAAACCACCACTGAACTGATCACAGAGTTCATTAGTTTACTGAGAGTACATTTTTCATTATACTAAAAAGATCAACAACCAGAAATTGGTAACAATCTTTTTATTTAAATAATTTCTAAAAATACTCATGAGGAAAGAGAAAAAGAAAAATGTCCATACCTTAGTGTAAATGCTTTCACAAAACAGAAATAAAAGGCCTTTATTGGGGAAAGTATTTTTCATCCAAGCTGCCCACCTGAAAATTTGACAAATTAATGTATTAACGTGTGCATTTGTGTCCCCAGGTTTTAAAAATTTCCTCCTCCAGTTAACTAGTTTCATTATCACTCTTCTCATTGCCGTAGTTGCAGATCTGTGTGCTGCTACAAACACCCACAGTCTTGGCGCTGAAGCCTCAAGTTGTTGTAAACCAAGATCCTCCTTTCACTGGTCTGTATTCCAGCTGAATTATATGTAAGATTTTTAGCACTATTGTTTTCAGCTTAGATGTGCACAAATGTTTAGGCATCCTTGACATAAATGCAAGGGAAAAAATATGTATTTGTGTTTGTGTTAAGCCAACAGGGGCCACATCTGGGATTTATGTAGAGAGTCAGCCTTAATAAAAAAGGAGAGCCTCGTTCCTCTAAATCATGATTCTGTTGTATTTACAGGCAAAGTTGCTACCATTCCAGGGAGAAAAAACCTTGCTTTTGCTTGCCTTTAAATAATGAATTGGCATTGCAAAGCATTGATTAGGGCATCTGTGACAAACTGCTGCTCGTACAACATTCGGAACATCCTGGCTATAGCACCACATCCCCACTGACGTGCCAAGATTTCTTCTAGTGTTCCCGTTAGGAGCCAGATCCTTGGCTCCACAAAGCACTAGAGGGCAGGCTAGACTAGAGTTCCGCCCCTTAAATGAGGAATAACAGAAATTAAGTTCACAATTCTACTCAGAAATACAACTTAAGGCTAGAAAGAAAGCTTCACATTGCACCTAAAGCCTTTAACAGGAATGAAGCCACTTCAGAAGGAATTTTTTTTTGCTCTTATTGAGAAGCTTTATTTCTGAGCACAAGCAGTAAGCGGTTCTGCAAGGAAGCAGACGTGAAACGCAGTTCGGTGCAGCCCTGCACTGCTGAGGGGAAAGTCTGACCCCACAGTTCCCGTGGGGGATCTGCTTTGCCCTTCCCACCAGATCTGATGCTGAGAGCTGTGCTCCTCAGCTCCTTCAGAGGAGGCAGCACCCTGCATCCTCCCGCACCCTGGCCCTGCTCTGGTGGTCGCCTGAATCACTGTCTTGCCTCTTTGTTGGCCTGTAGGGCAAGTAACTGACTTTTGTGCTATTAATGGCCCAATTCTGCAAGCTTTCCTAATTGCAGAGTTGTATTTGCATCTGGCTCATCCATGCATTGGGGCAGAACGAGACGGGTGATGGTTCAGCATGTCAGGATGCAGAGCTGATCCCTCCATCCCCTCCTCTGCAAGGACTTGCTGCTAGTTTCTCAGTTCTGCAGAACCCAGATTGCACCAACCCATCCTGATGTCGCTCCTGATGTTGTGATGTGATTACTTTCCCCTCCATGTCATTCAGTTATTGGTGGGTTCTGAGCGGATCACGGTGAAGCAGCCCAGCTTGTTGGCATTGGCTGAGGTAAAATAGTGGTGTGAATAAATTAGGCCTGCAGCAGTTCACACTAGAGGCACAGAGTTTGAGTTTTAGTGGATATATGTATTTTTTAGTAGCTCTCATGCGTTTCGTCTTCACCCCTTATCACTCTCCATTCCGATCAACCATATACCCCAAATTGCCAAGGAAACTTTAAGCCTGTTAAGGATATGCTTTAAGTGTACTGTAAAAACAATGTACATTAATGTGAAGGAGATGTCTTAGGTCATTTTGTCCATTCCTCAGTCAAGACAGAATATTTTTTATAGTGTGTTTCTTACTATTTTGTCCAGTTTGAAAGTGCCTGTCATTTACGAATTTGTTCCAGGATTTTTGAGGCCAAGTTTATCCCTGGTATAGCACAAGTTGTTGAAACTGTCTGATTCTTGGTCAGAGTAGAAGTGCTCTGCAGTAAGATTATTATTAGTTTCCAGGTGTATTCCCTGATTTCTTATGCTGCCCTTCACAGAACTTCCTAGTGCTTCTCTGCCTAACTAGGCTATCAGTTCCCCTTTCACTTTTCTAATACTAAACTGCAATAACCGATCTAGTTGGCAAACAAAATTAACAAACTTGCACAAAGGCTACCAAGAACACATATTTTGAGAAGTTTGTTGGCCTGCATTGTCTTTTCTGACACAGTAGTGATGGACGGAATGAGATGAAAGTAATTATCAGTCTCTGCTTCTGTTTTAGTTCTTAAGATTTTTTTTTCCAAGTAAAACAAATCCTGAGTTCCCAGGATAAACAGAAATTTGGCCAAGCATCAGCCAAATAAAACCTCTCTTAACACCTTAGGATTGTGCCCTGTCTGAACAAACACCCTGGAAGGAGTTTTCTGAACCTTTCTGCCTTTGTCTGACCTCGTGTCACGGGAACTGAAGGGGGTTTGAAACTGATTTTGGGGGAGCTGAATTGCTCTGGTGCCGACTTCTGTGTATACCATAGCATCCTGAGCTGGTGGCTAAGGTGATCACGACCTGAGCTGAGGTGTGTTCTCTGAGAGATAGAGCACAGGGAAGTGGCTTCCCTTGCTGAACGAGAGAGCGAGGTGAACATGTCAAAAGTTCCGCTTTTCCTGTAAAATTTACCTACTACCAGCACTGACCTGTTGCGTGTGCTCCACAGAGCGCTGGTTGTAGAAGTGAGGGTGCAAGAGCAGATGAGTGGAGAGCACGTGCTGAAGTCCACTGGAGATGGTGGGCAGATCCCCACTGCTTTTGAGTCCAGCCTCTAAGGTGCAGGAGCAGGATCACTTGCTCAGTCATGAGCTACATCCCCCACACAGTTATGGTTTGGATTATAGAATCGAACATGATCAGAATATCTTTATTTTCTGTGTTACACAGCTCCATGGAGTACCAGAAAGAGAGGTCTTTTGTGAGCCAGCTGCCTCCTGGCTCTTATGTTAGATGTGCGATAGCGTCTTGAAATTTTGCACAAACACAGCCAATCTGTACGATTTCCTTTGTGTACAAAGCAGAATGCACTTCTTTGTTGTTTCAGTCGACAGGGATGCAGCTCTCGCTGTCGTTGTATAGGACTGCAAAGGAATGGGCTAGATTTATGAGCAGGGTGCTGGAGTTTACATCTGAGGCATTGCCTAGCTCTGAACAGGACTAAAAAAGTACTTAGTTTGCACGTTTGAGGGTCCTAGCAATGGGAAGACCTACAGCTGAAAGGCTGCAGGACACAAAAGGCAGTGGTGAATTTTATCCTCAGCTGAGTTTTATCTTCGTACCTTGAATTTTAGGCTTTCTCAAAACCAACGCATACCCCAGCATTGTTATAGGCTGCTTCTTCAAATAAAAGAGCCCAGATCTGCAGTATTTGGCTAATATATGGTGATGCTTTCTTATGATATTTCCCAGTCATTCTAAAATTCCTCTGCAGAATGCCGTGTTCAAAATTAAAGGCAGTATTCCTTTTAAAGGCCAAATTTCAACAAAATGTTTAAGCATGTGCTTAACTTGATTGTTTGATGAGATTTCACCTCATGCTTGTGTTGCTGAATTGAAACCTAAATTATATTCACTATAGCATGTGTTCCATGGACTGTTAGAGAGTTTATGACCTCTATGTTATATTGAACAAACCCATTGCTTACATAATGTATAATCTATAATATACTATATATAACAGTTGTGTATAGTATATAGTATAGTACTACAATTAGTACTATATAGTATAATATTATAAATTATAAATTACATATTGCATGTTACATATCATGTATTATGTATTATATATCAATTAGTACTGTTGTAGTACTAATATTACAGTATAATATTGTGTATTTATATTATATGTTTATAGAGAATCTATTCTATGTCTGTATTTATGAATGTATTAATATTTATTTTACATGAAATACATAATGTGTGAATGAGGCTGTGGTGAATAGGTCTGGTGGGCTTTAGTTACTGTAAAGTTAATCAATTTCCTGATATTTTTTTTTGTTTGTTTTAATCTCAATGCAAACATTCTGGATGAAGAAACATCTCTCATCCAGGAAATTTAAAACAATTTACACAAGTTACATGTGAATTATATGCATAGCAATTTCTTTTGCTATCTAGAGCGTGATTTCTCTATTAATGGAGTCAAAATC
Source organism: Pandion haliaetus (assembly GCA_013401275.1). Lineage (NCBI taxonomy): Eukaryota > Metazoa > Chordata > Aves > Accipitriformes > Pandionidae > Pandion > Pandion haliaetus. The sequence continues at coordinate 255,859 of VYZV01040980.1, read as the reverse complement.
ATATTTTTGAAGTCAAAACTACTCTTGAAGTCAAACTAGAGGCCTTTTAATCCCATTCCTTAAAAAATGTATTTACATAACATTTATATTACATAGTCCATTTCTATTATACGTGCTCTGCTTTGTGTACATTTCCATACAGGAAAACCAGATAATGTTCTTACTATTGAATTGTAAGTTTGATCCTTGTTCTCAGAAACAAGTACGAGCTATGTAACTGAACAATTTGAAGCACATTGGGTGAATGGAATATAATCTTGTATAAATATTTAAAATGTTTTCCGTACTTATAAGGATGATTCCCTTGAGGAAACATAGCCTCTCAGGGCAGGAGTTAATTCAAAGCTAAAGCAGAGCAGCTGACTTTTCATATTCCCCCACACTGCTGAAATGTTGATTAATTCAGGAGCTAGTCTGGAGAGTGGTGGCATTGACATTAAAAAAAAAAAAATTACTTGCCCTCAGTAAAACACACAGAAAAGGGACCCCCCCCCAGTAAGGCCTAGTCCCAACAGAGACGTCACACAGAAGACGAGAGAGTGTTTGATGGTTTTATGATAAATTTTTGCTGTTTATCTTCGTTCTGAGCGAGTTGGAGCTTGTCAGCCATGAAGGAAGACCATAGAGACCTCCTGCTAAAGATGAAGCCTGTTGTTAACGAGTCAAAGCTTGCCCCAAAGTCACCATCTCAGGGACCTGCCTAGGGACAGCGCTGCACTCCAGGAGGGACACACTCTGTGGTGCCACCTGGAAAGCTGAGATGAGTGGTTTAACTAACAAGAACTGTTGCCACCCGTAACTTGGTCAATGTTGAGTTTCAAGCACAGACTAGGCGAGGTAATTTGCACGCTTTCTATATAAAACTATAGCAGTGCCCCAGCTCTCTCTGAGATGACATTGTAGAGTATCAGAAATGCAATTATCTTGAGTCTTAATCTGTCTAAGCCTCACTTTCACTGTTAAAAAGAAATTAATGATAATAAAAAAAACCAACTCAGAGTGCTGAAAAATATTGTTTTCATAGTAAACAATAGTTTAAAAAGTGTTAAGTAAAGCTGCATTTATAATGTTCTCCTGAAAGGAAAGATAAACATTCTGTTACCATAATTTTTAAACAAAAATATCTGTACAAATTTAAAAGAATCAGAATGGTGTGACATTTTTAATATTGAATCATGGTTTATAATTAAGTTTTACAGGAAGTGACAACTTTTTTTTTTTTTCATATTGTTTTGTACAGAAAGAGCAGAAATATCTGTTTTTTCCTGAGAAAACAGCAAATACAAGCCTTCCCTTTCACAGGTCCTGCTGTGGGTGCTAGTATTTCTAGGGTTCGGCTCCTTAATGTGTTGGTGGCCCTGGGTAGAAAAAAACGTGATTATAATTATTATAAGTAAACTGCAGTAACTTTTAATTCTCTTAGTTATTTTTGCAGTGTTCTAGGAACGTGCTTGGAAGTACCTTTGCTTCTCAAAATGATATATAAAGAAACTTTTTACCAGAAAGTTCTCATATGAAATCCTGCCCAATTTCTTTCATGTTTTACTGTTTTTGTAGTGATTCAAATTTTTATTTTAAGCACCTAAGTTTTGAACACAGGACTGGAGGCACTTCTGGTAAAATGCACTACTTTTTGTTGAGTTACTGTCTGAAGGACTTACCTGGGATGGGAACACCGCTGTGCTGGGAACTATGAAAACACTTTGGGCTAAGTCCTGGACCGTTAAAGCCAGTGGCAGAAATCCCATTCGCTTCGATGGAGCCAAGAGTCAGGTTTCACCCGCAGCGAGAGACAGTCCTCGTCTAGAAACTCTAGACCTCACCACTCTTGTGCTTTGGCAAGCGAGTCAGGAAAGTTCTCCAGCCACCCGTACACAGGGTAAATGCTCCAAGAGGTTCCTATCAAGAGGAGACAAACGCAAACAAACAAAACCCAAGGATGTGGCCCATGCAACAGCCCAAGTCCCTTTGTCTCTTTTCTGGAACTCTGCGCAGGCCCCTCAATTTCAAATTGAAATCTGTAAAATGCCAAATTCATTATTGTCTCTCCATTGTGCTTCTAGGCAGAGGCAAAGGCTCGTTATATGTCACTGCTTGGTATCGGCAGCACACAGACAGATAGACGCAGACTTCATTTAGTGTTGGAGAACTATTCTTCCTGGAGTTTATTTTTTGTTTGGTTGTGGTTTTTATTTTTTTAATTTTTTTTAAAATAGTCTCAGACTAGAACTCCCTGCATTTTTTAGCTCCTAGTTTGGAAATACCTTCACAGCAGGAGACTCCCAAGTTCATAGTCTCTACAGCATTCTCAGATTGTAAGGTTTTCAACGTCTTATGTTTTAAGCCTGGCTAATTCCACTGAGTGAGAAAAGTCACAGGTAGCCGTGTCTTGCACCACCTTCACACCCTTTCTTATGCTGGGGATACAGGGCTTCTAGAAAAGGAGGGTAAAAAGGTTCAAGGCTTGGTCAGAGAAACAGAATATTTGTCTATTTGTCCTTCAAAGAGCCTCTTGCTTCTCCCGAACAGATACATTTCAAGGGAAGCACACTGACTGTACTGCAATTATGGGTATGGAATGGCAGTTTTCATCTGCATGAAGTCGTCTAGACGTGAGAAACAAGTGAGTCATGTTGCTAATCTAGCCTGCCCCTCTGTTCTTCTAGCAAGCTCTTTTGCTGACTGAGTTGAATTGAAATCTGCGGTGGGTTTGTGTGAAGAGGTAATATTAACAGTTCCAGTCAGAAAAAAACGGGCCAAGCTTTTGGGTATGTAAGTTAACTGGCTCTCGGTTATTTTAAGAAATGATACTGCTCTTCCTTACAAAGGTTGTCTCATTTATAACCTAAGAACATCACACCTACCAGCTAAAGCATCTTTACTGTATTCTATCTGTCCATGTACATAGTCTTTCTTGTGAATTTCTTTGAGAGGCAATGAAGAACCGGTAAACCCAACATTTCATGGTGTTTCAACCACGTTCTAGTGCAGAATGTAAAAAGGTAAGGCTCTAATCTACTTCCATTTGCAGGATACCAAAAGCAATCCAGTTGCTCTTTTGACTGACATGTTTTGGCTGATCTTTTTTGTATCCCGTTTGTGGGATTGTGAAGTTTTAGAAGAATGGATTATTGAAAGTCTTAAAACTGTTTTTTATCACATCTTATTCTGTCACCAGATTTCGTATTCCATTAGGCTTCTCCACATTTCAGTTCCATCATTGTTCCCAGAGTTCAAGGGAAAAAAGCCAGAGAAGACTGAGAAACTTAAAAGGAAAATATGAACAAAATAACCATCTTAAGCCAAGTGTTGGTGGGAGGTGCTATGCATAATAGGGTAATCCCATGTTCCTACAATAAAAAAAACACATGATAGAGGATAAAGAAGAGTCACAAATAATGGTGGGAAAGTCTTCTGTAAAGAACTTCAAGAACAAGTATAATTACCAAGACTTTATTAATTGTGGGGAGAAACACTTTGACCGGCCTTTCCTATGATTTAGAATGTTTACCAATGATGCACACACAATCCAGCAAGCCAATAAAAAGCAAAGGCTATAAAAATGTTAGCAGAGGGAGGGAGGAGCCTGTTTGTTGTTCCTCAAAGGGCATTTTGGTAGAGCTGAACAATCTTCTTAACTCACCCAATGGTGATTCATACTTGTGCCATGTTTGATGTAACCCTGCCAGCCTGCACTGCCCGCAAGCACCGTAACGTACTTTTTCCATGTCTTAAAGCTACCTGTCTACAGCGCCATGGCCCCAGCTGATGTCTGGTCCCTGTTCCCAGCATCATAATCCATGAGAGGTCCTCACAAGATAAAGTTCCTTGCTTTCTTTCATCATTTCTGTCCAGAACCTCTTTGTGGATGCTGGAGCCAAGTGTTCTTCAACTCTTCTAGCTGGCATAAGAAACCACAGCAAGGTTGAAGCTATGGCCCCAAGGAGAGAACCAGCTTGGAAAACATATAGCAGACTAAGCAGCCAAGTTAAGCACCACACTCTTGCATGGTGACCACTTTGGCATGCCACCAAAATCCGTGAAGAAAGGAAAGGGACATAGGAATTTTCTATTGGCTGAATGCTAAACTGTCTTGACTATCATGTATGAAAATTACCTGTTACTGTTGAGGGAATCTTTTAAAGATACAGACTACAGTCTTCCGACTACAAAACCTCCAGCCATCTATGAGGACAGTGCCACAGCTCTTCAATAGGAAATCTGCCTGACAAAGTCACAGGAAAGCCAAGGGCTGCTTTGCAAATCCCTGGAGCATTCCATCATGTTAAGACCTGTGTTGATATGATAAGGGCTATGTTAGTTTTTACTAGCTGGAAACTGTATTTTTATTTATGTCATAGTGTCACAATGATATATGACTATCTTTGCAAGTCTAAATATATATATATGAGGACTATTTATTTTTATTTTTAACTGTAACAGTCTAAAATACTCCCTGTCATAACTAGAGAGAAGTTAGCAAAAAAGGAAGTGAAGTCACAAGAAAGTTATAAGCCAAGTGAAATTTAATCTGAGAAAGATCTAATTGAAGAAATATATACTAATTGGGCAGCAAAATATTGTTCCTAGTCCCGATTACTAGAAATCTGGCAGCTTTATCATGTATAGTTCTCCAGCTTCACTCACAGCTGGTATCCAATCCTGATTTAAATATATAAATTCTACTTAATATTTGAACGAATAAGGTCAGTATTTTCATGGGTGAATTGTCCCATATAGCCTGGGACCTATTTCTGTCCTAAGCTTCATATCCTTTTACAGTCCAGTCATAGGACTGACTATACAGAAAGCTCATTGTCTGCAAGTTACAAAGAGAAGCCTACTAGTTCATGAAACAAAGTCATTTTTAACTCTGCTGCTCATCCTTCAGCAGAAGCGTGTTGTCAGAACAACAATTTATCACTGCAAAACGGTAAGTGGACCTGGGGACCGACAGTAGTGTCATCTAGAAAGAGCTGGTTTCAAAAGTTGCTGCTTACTGTTGGCTAAGAGCTCCAGCTTATGTTCAAAAAGCCCCTCGTGGTTCTTTGCAAGAGACCCTGCCCACTAGACTCAAAATCCAGACAGCTGCCAGTATTTATCTCGCTGAGTCCATTATTTTATCTTAGTGTGCAATCAGACAAAGTGAGAGAAAAACACACACACACAATTTTATGAGCACTGAGCCCACATGAGGCACATTTGATATTTTGGCAGCAAGCTTTCAATTTTCCAGCTGTGCCAAGTCAAGAAACATGTTAGGAAAAGAAACTAGTACATAATTAAGTCTTCCTTTTTTTTTTTTTTTTTTTTTCCTTGGAGACTTCTCAGTTGACTTTAATTATTCTCCCTCTCTCTTTTTCTCTTGGCTTGGGAAGTTGCTTTGTTTTAATTTTTTTTCAAGGAAGCTTTCTCACCAAACAGGTTTGTTTAAGTTCTCACCATTCTACTGATTACTAACAAAACAGTTCAGCTTTCAAATACCAAGCCAGAAGAAGAATTATATAGTGGGGAAAGGGAAATGAGGATGCAGCACTAATATTTATTTTATTACTATTGATGTTACGTTGTCAGTGCTGTTAAATGGCTCCTGCTGTTGGTATTGCCATTTCAGCCATGGGTCCTCCCCCTTTATCTCCTGCTCCTGGTTATGATCTGTGTCCCTTCCTCTGTCCCTTATGTGAGATTATCCTCCTGTCATCTTCCCACTCATCTTCTTTATAACTCAATCAGTATGGTTCCTTGCACAAAGGACTGGATTTACTGTAGGGAAAGGACAAAGAAGATGTTGATAACAAAAGTCCTTGGACTGTGGCTTGTCTTAATCATGGTGTCTTTTCTTGCAAGCAGTAGGCACCAGGAGGCTGAATCCAGAGCAAGGCATTCTGAAATATAATGATTAGTAAAGAAACTTCTGGTGCAACTTCACAAAATCCTCAGTGAAAGGTCCAATATAATTGTGATCCTTAAGATCCTATAGCAGAATATATATACTATTTTCCTTTCCTACCTGTTGTGCTGGGGATTTTTTTACATTTCTACTCACTTAAGGGAAAACATCAGTTTGCACTAACTGAAAGTTGGGACTTCTCAGTCAAAATGTAAGTCCTTACTGAAAAAATCTGTGATGGTGGGAGCCAGGTCATGGTGCTGGGAACTCACTGCAGCAGGTTGTGGGAATAAAATTACTCACAGATTCAGACAGTATTTATAAAGACAAAGACTATAAATCCTTTCTGAAACGAGGACCACGGCTTTCTGTCTTGCCAAATATCAGACACGGTGGCTACGCCCACAGTAGTAGCTGAAATGGGTCAGAGCCCATTGCTTCCCCCAGAGGCCAAGTGTCAAGGGATGTTTGGGTCCACAGACCCAAAGTTTCCTCCCTGCCCTGCCCGGGAGAGTGGGCTTGTCTGCTCAGCTGTTGGGAACCGACCCCGCTGCGTGTGTCACCTGCAACCCATGCACAGGAATCGCCAGGGGAGCACTGGTCAGCACGATGTATAGCTGGGACCATGTGGGTAATGCTGGATCCACGCTCGGACCTGTGTCTTGCCTGCTTTTACTGAGCACTGCCGATGTGGGATTTGTGCACAAAGCGATGGTTCAGGTGAACGTCCCTTCCTGCCTTTGGTGATTGTGCACCTTCAGGAAGAAGGGTGCAAAAGCCTTTGTACCATCCAGCATGAAGAGGAGACATTCAGGTGCTGGTAGGTAGATGGGGTAAAAATAAAAGGGGGGAAGGCTTGCTGTGTTTCGGCTCTTTGCAGTCCTCCCACAGTGGCACAAAGATGACTCTAGATCAAAAAGTGAATGGTCTTAATTAATCAATAGATTTAGTCTTAGTTTAGGGAAGGATCAGGGAATCTATGGTCCTTCTACTCATGGGAAAAGAATCATGTAATCACACATGTGCCAAAAATTGGTTTTCAGGGGCTGGATTTGTAGGCAAATCCAGTGAATAGTAATAGTTTTAGCTGAAAGAAGAGATGAATTTTGAAACTAGAAACATTTTGTCCTTTTTTAAAAAAACTTTGCTTTTTTTTTTTTTGAGTAAGCTCAGGAAATGAAAACAACTTGTGGGTTAAATGAAAGAGGTGGCTTGTCTCAAAATGTAATGTTTTCAGAGTCTTCTTTAAAAAAACCAACAAAACCTAAAGATCTGTCTTTCCACCTAAGCTTATTTTCTTCCTCATTTAAAAAATTTGTTAATTGAAAGACAAGAACTGCTTTTTTTCCCCCAGGCCCAGTTAGGATCTCCTATGCTGTCATTCACACTAAAAGCTGTCTTTATCTTATGTCTTCCTGAACACAAAGGTAAAAGATTAAAAAGAGAATCTATGCAAAACAAATAACTACTTTGTTGGACTAAACTATCTAATGCTTAGGAAAAATGTAGGAGAAATTATATTTTTTTATACTGTATCCTGAAAGTGCTCAAGGACAACATTGAAATTTCCCTACTTTGCAAAATTTAGCTGCAAATGTTCAGCCAGATGCTTTGCTAGTGCCTTCTGACTCCTGTCCTCATATTCAGATAGGATTTTTCTTGGGATCCCAACAAGAAAGAATTGCCAAGCTCTCAGATTTGATTTTTACAATTACATTTAAGTAGAGGTTGAGATTTGCAGAGATGCCTAGGAGATCCAGACACATCTTTTCCAGAAAAACGAACTTAAGCTTGAAATTGCCAGACAAAATATTTTCAATCCATTTAAAAAAGATCTTTTTACATATAAAAAGTATTAGGGAAGAGTCTGGTGTTGGTAATATTTTTTTTCTTCATTTGTTTTATATGTTTTCTACAAGGAACAGAAATCTGAACCTTGCACCACAAGCTGGAAAGACAGCTCAAGTCAATTCAGACAATGAACAACAGGGAGGAGGAATGTATCCACGAAATTAGTCAGGAGGGGCATTTCTGCCCACCAGGGGAGAATTCCTCTTCACCAGCTGTGATATCATTTAACAACGACAGCTCTCTGGTTTGTAAGTGCAGCATGTGTTTTCAGTGCCTTATTTGCAACTGTTTTCCGAAATCATGATTTAAGGTCACATCCTGCTCGCTCGATCTGCTTGTAGTTTCTGTGCCTGTGACAAGGCAACTGCCATGAGTAAGGTGAATAGGCTTGTGGCCTCCAAGGGAAAATTCCCAGTGTTTCAGACCTTGGACCCATCCCTAAGTAGTAAGAGTTAGGGATAAACTTTCTCCGTGGGTGGCCTGGGTCAGCCACGTCTGTCTTTGAAGTGTACCATACTAGCCACAGCTGGTGACAAGGTATTGGATGAGACAGCAGTTTCTGTGTTCATAAACCGTCCGTAACGTTTTGCTCTGAAGGCATCACCAATACCTTGTTAACAACATTTTACAGGAACCGCTTTGGGAAGGGAAGGGATTGGAGACATTCCCATGAACTTTGTTACCCTTTCGTCCCCCCACCCCCCTTAAATCTTAGTCTTAAAGCAGCTAACGTGTGTCTGATGAAAAGCCACTAATGTATATGCTCATCTTGCACTAAGTGAGACGTAGCTGGATATTTACATGGGTAAGGAATGCTTCGTCTTTCTCAGGGCCAAGAAAAATAAAGTCACCAGGCACCCCCCATAATGAAAAATGAGGTGCTGCTCCCAGCCATCTGCAGCAAGCCCTGCAGCATTGCTTGGTTGTTTGTTTGTTTTATTTTTTTTTTGGTAACATTCTAAAACTTGGTTCAGATTATTTTGTTTCCAAAGCCTTTGCCCCTAAAGAGGCAAATAATTTTTTTTTGGTTGTTGTTTAATAAAAATACATACACAGGGACATCTGTGCGTAATTTTTAAGGAGCATGGTACAGGAGAAAGCAGGTTAGTTTGGGACAGGCTGGAACTACATGCTGACAGTAGGAGATGCAAAGAGGGCTATTGTCTTTGTTAAAAATAAATAAATGAAAGCTGGAAGAAATTCTTTCATTAAATTGAAAACAGCATTATCCAAGGAGTTTGCAGTATTAATTAAATCACGTAGCTCTAAAATACAATTTTTGCCATGATAGCGTTTCATTTTAGGGCTGAGGCAAGAGATAGCAGCAAAAGTCTGATTCCTGCCCTGAGCACAAGGAGGTGAGGATATGTGTGAACAAAGGATTACCATTTATGAAAGCCTTGAACAAGGCTGAGGGGGAAGGCAGCTTGCTTTCTCAGTGAGGGAGAAAATCCTTATCACTGCAGACCACTGCTTTTCTAAGGGGCTCAGCCTGCAGAGGAGGAAGCCTACCTGTGGAATATGCAGTGCTCCACAAGCAACAGGATGAGCTGTTGATGCTGGCTGGGTTTGTAGGAAGGTAGATATTTCTGTATGAGATAAGGTCATTGCTCTTTCAGTGGAGTAACTCCTTTTGGGCACGGGCAGGACCATATGATTCATGAGTAGATGCAAAAATCCGTGTTGCAAACAATAATGAAAAAGCACTGATTTGAGAGATACTGATTTTGTTATAGGGTGTATATTATCTTGTGGCAGAACAAAACCTGCTGAAGCATATGGGTTCCTCAGCCCCAAAGGGGTCATTAGAAGGGAAAAGTTCTCAAGAAACAAAAGCTTTAAAAAAATTTATATTTAGAAATGTCAAGGCATTTCACTGCAAGTTTAATCCACATCTGCCCCTGCAGCCATGGTGATTGAGAGGAGTTTTGGCCCAGATGTGTGCTGCTGTCATGAGTTGGAAACCACAGCATACTGCACCTCCTATCGTTTAAGTCCCTGAATCTGCTCTACTGTATAACGGGAAGGAAAACTGTTGTTTCGTAGAAAATATGTACCTGCAAAGGAGCCCAGGACATGAGAGAGACATCAGTTCCCATGATGACTCCATGGATGTTCACACTGTTTGTGAAGGAAAGAAAAATTCATTACAAGTCCAGCCATGCATCTGTAGGTAATTCCTGGTCAGATCTCGTGATTGACTGCTGCTCTAAGATGTGAAGCTTTATGTAATTTCTCAAAAAGTAAATTCTCTATGCAACTACAGTTGTTTTGCTATCTGAACTTCTAAAGCATAATTAGAGTCCTCCTAAAACATGGCCTGAGAATTTCTTGGGGTGTCAAAAGAAAGAAAAACAATCTGTCAGTGCCCACTGAAATAACTTCCCATGATGGTGGATTTGCCTTCACTTCAAGTGTTTGAAGCAAACTTGACTGCCCCTTACCAGGGATGCTTTTGTCCAACCACCACTTAAGGGTTAGTGCAGGAATTACGGATAGCTACATGAAACAGATGGTCTAGTCTGTCCTACTGAAGATGTACGTACTAATCTCTCTATCGGCTTTTTTTCCCGTCAGTTGTGTGCTCCCCTCTGCAAGTATCACTCTGAGAAAAGGAGTTAACTAGGACTAAATCGTTCATTGTGAGTCTTCTGGCTGCAATAGAGACAAAGGTCCCTCCTGCAGACCCCTCTGATTTCCTACTGTATTTCTGAGATTGCTCAATGAAAATACAGGGGCTGACTTTTTCTTAAGAGCTGCATGAGACAGCTACACATATATGAGATCTTAGCTCCATATCATGGTTACAGTCACATGGCACGGGACAGTTTCGGCACTTTACCCAGCAACATCTCTTTGCAAGACCCCTTATTTTCTCATGATCGTCTTTGAGGACGCTTTTAGTTGATTTGGGGAGTCTTTGCTCTGGGCTCCATTAGATTTCTTTTTAATTAGTTTCATTAGCTGTGTGGCAACACCATCCAGTTCCCACTGTCTTACCCAGTTATGCAGCTGCCATGATTTTACATTTACTGAGCCTACTCCTTATCCCATGGTAAAGCTACTGTAGGATATAATGTCCCACCTACTTTGGCGTTACAGATTTCTGTATATGGGTGTAACTTCAAGAGATGCACTTGTGTCACCTTGATTTCTTATTTAACAAATGTATCCATTCCATGTATCTAGATTTAAATGCTTTCCTGCAGAAGTCTAACATATGCAGACTTAATTCCTTAGCTCTTCTTTAGTAAAATCTACTGAAGAACATTATCGTGTGGCACAAAAGTCACACAGTTACAAGGACTTTAATTGTTACATTTAACTTTAAAAGCCTCCCATATCTTGCTATAAAATAGTGTGTTTCCCCCAATATTAAATCATATGAGGGTTAAATTTTGAATAATTATGCTCTTCTGTTTGCAAAATTAAGTTTGCTATCAGTGATGGTCTAGGTAGATGTGAAGTACAGGTATAAGGTTGCATTTTTGGTACAGTATGAACAGACCAGCTACCTATTTAGAAAGTACATTCTGTCATATATTAAATATATTGCACTATTTTAATAAATTGCTATAGAAGGTGATGATAACAGGTTGCCAGACTTAAACCAGATGAGCCCTATCCCCTCTGCTTTGCCCAGGGCTCTTCCCTATCGGGAGTAGAGGAAGAAAGGCAGTAGGCAGACTGTGGAGTTTACAAATGGCATTAAAATGATGACATTTCCTTTATCACAGAGTTGTTCAATAACATTTAACCACTTTTCTCCTTGTTGCAAACTGGAAATTATGAAAGTAGAGGAAAATCAGAGCTACCATGTTTCTGAATGTCCTGTTTAGTACAACATGAAATTAAGGGCAACAATGAGTCCTGCTGTGTGAAATAAGGGTATAATTTCTGATGGATTTGTTCGGAGACATAAGAATAGAATGCTTGCTTTAAATGTTTTTAACAGTTATGAAGTGGGAAATTCCACTTTTCAATAGTTTTAATGATCTGTATTCACCTGATGGTGTCTTCACAGGAGGCATATATACACACGCATGAATTCTTATTCATCTGTCTGACGTCTTGGCATTGTAGGAGTTACTACACAACCCAGGAGCTGTGTAGGGTGGTTAGCAAAGTACTGAGATCTCATTAGCGCAGCCTGGCTACTAATACTTCTGTCCGCAATATGCAATGTCATAATAGCACTGGCAACTCAGGGAGCTGCCAGCCACATTTTGTTACAGGATTTCATCACACTGTTTTCATCCGATGATCTCCTTTCAGAATCTTTGTGCTTGATTGTAAACATATAGGGCCAGGCAGTGTAGGTACGAGCAGCTGATTATCTGTCTGTTGGATTGCAGGGAAGATATTCTAGTTCTTTACTCAAATAATTAACATGAGGATTTCACCCTTTGACTCCTCCTTGCTAATTAGCAGAATTCCTCTTTTTATTAGAGGGTAATGCCCACTGAAGAGAGTTATCTCTGATGTATACCCTTCTGAACACATGCAAAGGTATGGGGCTCTTATTGCCTTCTACCACTCAGAAAAGGGAATTTGGGATCCTGGTGGACAGTTCTGTAAAAATACGACCTCCGTGCTGTGAGGTTAGTTAAAACGGCAATCAAGATGTCAAGGATGATCAGGGAACAGCCAGACAAGGCAGAGCACCAACAGGTACGATTTCCCTGCACGCCGCGGCTTGAATACCGTGGCCACTCCATCTCAGAGGGGGTCTGGGAGACGGGCTACGGACAAGGATGGCAAGCTTGGGCAGAGGTGTGAAATGACTTCTGCTTGCTGCGAAGCTGAATAGACTGTTCTCTTCAGCTTGGAAAAGAGAGTGGAGGGGAGGTATACCAGGGGTTTATAAAGCCGCAAAAGGTACGGACAAGTGCCCTCCTCCTGCGCTGCATCTCATGCTTCTGCCAGGAGTATTTTCTGTGAGTGCTGGTGGAGGGAGGACAGGGCCTGAGTGGACATTTGGTTGTACTCAATATGGTGTTTTCTCTCTCCTTACTTGCTTCTTCCCAGCCAAGTATGGCTCTTCCAGTGGTGTATGGGGGAAATACTCCTGGCTGTGGGTAGATATTGGTTGGTACCTCTGAGCGCTGGCTCCTCTCCCTGCCCCAGCAGCCTTGCCCCATCCCATACCTCTTGTCACTGCAAGGTTCTGCCACAGCACCTGCCAGTTTGCAAATAAAATGAGGTATTTCTTTTTCTGTAGCCTTCCTATAACTCTTCACCTAGAAATCTCCCAGGCCTGCCTCTTCTCCAAACGTGAGTCTTTCATAATAGCATCTTCTTGTACGAAATGAGATAAATCTCTGTTTGTGTGAAACAAGAACAATAAACAGATGTCACATTCTGTGTAATACTTAAGGCTTTAATTGCATCCCCCCTCTTAAGAGGGAGGGGAGGTGGCTGTGATAACGCGCTGTTTATCTTACATTTGTCAGCAATTAGCCTGAGAAGGTGCTTGTCCTGACAATTTTCTGATCAGGAGCCAGGGCGCAAGGGAAAGTCTTTTGTCGCGGTACATTTTCTTACTGCTGTTAATCCACTCCCTTTGATTGATTATTACCCATATGGATTGTTACCAGAGTGGGATTATTTACAGTACTGATAGGGAAAGGCAGAGGGGATCTGGTTTATTTCTTGCTTGATTTACAGACGAGAGTAAAGCTGGGAGGGCAGGAAGGGTACATGGATGGGTTTCTTTGGGAGTGTTCAGCTTCAAGTACAACTGCTCTTTCTCTGATTAATATGTCCGAGCAGGGTGTATCCAGCATCCAGGGTTATCCTTGCTTAAGCCACGTGCAACCACAGGAGAAAGGGCCGCTGCAAAAAGGATGACATCAGGTTTTCTTAAATTCCTTAAGCGTCCTGTTAACTTGGCTGAACAGGAAGTTGAAGGATTATAGAGGGCCTTCAAAAGTGGAGAAAGCTGGAGGGAGACAGGTGATGTTTTGAAGATGAAGTATATAGAACTCTCTCACACTATGAAATCATAAGGGCATGGTATTAGGTCTTGTTTCTCCACTGTCTAAGTTCTAGACTGAAAGGACCTTACTGACAGGTATTGCACTGGGTGTTTTCCAATTGTTCAAACAGTTGCTTGTCTGACATGGTTGAAAATATTTACAAGTCTTAGGACACCATGTCTTAAGTCCACTGATGATGTACTCCAGGTGACATCAGTGTATATTTGGCCTGACGAGGGAGAGGAAAAAAAATCAGTGTGGAATTGTGTTGTACTAAACTTTTAAATGAAGCAAGGTAAACATGCCAAAAGTTTGAAACGCTTTCATTCTTTCCAAAAGCAACTGTGAAAAGAAGCTCACTGGTTCCTAAGGTTCAGGTTAACTTTTCAAGAAAATGAAGAATAATCTTGCTTAATGTTAATGAAAACATTTGTGATGAGCAAATACAATAAAGAAATGCAAAATCTTTACCTGTGGATCCATATGATATCAGATTAATAGTGATTTTTTTTTTTTTAATATAATTTACTTAAGGTGAGGAAAAGTATATGACAATTTTTCTGGAGTTTCTTGCTATATGTTTATCAGGTGTTTTCTGAACCAGTTAATTTTAAAAGAGCACTGCTGGATTAAAGGGTTCAGCTTTAGAAATTAAGGTTGTAAAATACTGGGAGTCACCCGTTTGACCATGCATGTACAGATCACAGTCATTCAGGCTTAGCATTTGATTTGTAAATTTATTCCATTGATATTTTATATTCATATGCACCAGATTCTCAAATTACAGTTGTTACTCTGAGCAGTTTTAGCGATGCCTTCGGTCACAGTTGGGTCACGGTTGAGTGAGAAGCTGAGATATATACAAAGGGTTTTTAAGGGATATGGATTAGTCCCCTTTTGAAAGCTGTGTGGACAGATCAGCTGATGAAAACTTCCTACTTAAGGTATGGTTTACGTAGGGAAAAGTGGTTTATTTGGTAGGATTTGTACCAGCTATAGCAAGTAATGAAGCAGAGGTGAGCCAACCTCTTTTTCTGCTCAGGTAGCTGCACTTATACCAGAAATTTGACAGGATAATAATGCTGCAACCCTCAGAAATTGCTGCTCACTTGAATAAATCAGTAACTGAATTAAACAGAGTTGCAAATAATTTCCAACTAAGTTAGTGGGGGTTTTTAAGGTGATTACAGACTCCTGATATTCTTATTTTCAGCTTGATTTTTTTGCAGTTGCTGCTGCAGGACCTTTGCTTTGTCAGAGCTGAGGTCTAGTAGCTTTAGGCCATTTTTGTATTCCCTTGTCCCAGTAAAACTACCAGAAGCAATGTGTGGGTAAAAAGGTTTCTCGAGAAGAAAATAAGAAGTTAATTGAATACGTACTATTCCGCCTGAAACTGCTAACTGGGCACATGGATTTGAGATTCAGTTAGGAAACAAAAAGTTGCTTATGTAAGGGGATAAGTAGACATAATGGGATGGAATTAAGAAATGGAGGTTTTGGGATGTGTATCAAGAAAAAAGCTTCCTAAAGGGTAGGATAGGCTGAAAATAATCATTCACAGGAGGCATTGCTCAAGACAATTTAACTTGATGGGACAAAAAGCCAAGAAATGACTGAGTGAATCTAACTGAGCTTTTCTGTCTCCTTACGTACATCACTGAAGGCTGAAAAAAAGAAAATGAGAGGTGACCATTTTTGAATGGAGACACCGAAAGCAGTACTCATGCTCCCAGGGAGACCAAGATCTAGCTTCAAAAAAGGATTTGCATGCAAGCCTAAGGACTCTGGCATCCGATGTAGGTGTGAAATCATGAGTTTTACATCCTGACTCCTACCCCAGGGCCCATGCATTTTACCTTCATCCTCCTGGATAGAATTTCCCTAGGGATGGAGGCTCAAACAGCAGCCTCCTCCACCAATGTGGTGACTGACAGGAGACTTCTTTTTGCATCCTTTCCTGCCCCAAGAGTGCTGAGCTCCTAGCTAGTGCAGCAGCCCTGTTTCAGAGGTGAGGGTGGGGGATGCTGTCATCCCTGGACAGTCTAATTATTGGAGCAGGCTCCCAGCAGAACCATCAGGGGAGTCTCCGGCTGAGCACTGAATCCAGGCCCTTCAGGTCCAGATGGATGATTGCTCTATGATTTAGACTGGTGCCATCCAAAAAGTGACTCAGGCATCATACGTGTTTACTAGGAATAAAAAGGATCTGTTCCTGGCTGCTTTAGGTGCCCATGGTTTTTTAAGAGATTGTACAGAGACGACCATGAGAACTGTGGCCAGATCAGACTGCTGAGTGGAGGTAACGTGAAGTCGCAGCAGAGTGTCTGCATGGAAACAGGACTCTCGGTGCGGACAACGCCTCAGGCTAAGGCTGGAAGCACACAGTGAGGTTAGTTGCTGCCAGGGCTAAATGACAGCCAAGCGTGAAAGGGTTTATTTTGGCTGGGTAGTCTTAGATCCACCAGCTAAGTTGTGCTGGGGAGTGTTATCGTTTCTCCCCAGAAGGGACACGGGAAATGAGAAAGACCTGTCTCAGTGCATAGGCTCTCCAGAGTTGTCTGCATTGAAAAAAACCACAAAGTTTTGGGTTTCAGATGAAGTTTATCTTGAAGCTTGATTGACTGTGTGAAATGACCCATGTAATGCCTGCTGAACTTTTTTTCTGAGACAAGAAGGGAAGTGAAGCATCTGCTGCCTTACACATATTAATGCGCAAGTATCTGTATTTCCCGACTGGCACACCTGTATCAACGCAGGCATTTGATCTGCCTCAGTCAAGGAGTCCCTGTGGATGACAGACAGCGAGTCCAACGGGATGCAACCATGTTGCAGCATCTTTCCTTCATGGATTTGAAACAATTTAGAAAAGCAAACCAAAAAACCCCTATCAAAAACAAATCCTTTCCTCATCTCTTCTCTAGTCTGCTTGATTAGGCTTTTTAGTGGGTCACGTTGCACTTCCTCACAAAGCCTGCTAAGATTTTTTTTTTTCCCCTCGTGTTTGAAACAAATGGGAGTTGTGTAGATACAACCACACACAATGTGTTGGAAAGCTGCATGCCTAACTCTTTTGAGCTGAATTACAATGGGTTTGTTAGAACAAAGAAGTAGAGACATAGCTAAAGCCTGAGCACTGGAGACTTCTATAGCTGCACCATGCCCAATTTTTCTCTCAATCTGTGCACAGCATTGTCAGGGCTTAGGACAAAGCACGCATGGAAATACAAGGGGTGAGCAGTATGAAGATGTCAAGGTGTCGTGGTTTAACGCCAGGCAGCAACTAAGCACCACGCAGCTGCTCACTCACTTCCCCCCCACACCCAGTGGGATGGGGGAGAAAATCGGGAAAAGAAGTAAAACTCGTGGGTTGAGATAAGAACGGTTTAATAGAACAGAAAAGAAGAAACTTATAAAGATAATGACAACACTAATGAAATGACAACAGTAATAACAAAAGGATTGGAATATACAAGCGATGCACAATGCAATTGCTCACCACCCGCCGATCGATGCCCAGTTAGTCCCTGAGCTGCGATGCCCCTCGCCCCCACCCCCCCCAGTTTATATACTAGACATGATGTCACACGGTATGGAATACCCCTTTGGCCACTTTGGGTCAGCTGCCCTGGCTGTGTCCCCTCCCAACGTCTTATGCCCCTTCTGAGCATCAGAAGCTGAAAAAGCCTTGACTTTAGACTAAACATAGCAACAACTGAAAACATCAGCGTGTTACCAACATTCTTCTCATACCGAACTCAAAACATAGCACTGTACCAGCTACTAGGAAGACAATTAACTCTGTTCCAGCTGAAGCCAGGACTCAAGGTCTGTTCTGCTGGGTGTTTTATGCCTCAGTTACTGAAAAGATGAGGATAGGCATGGGAGCTCTTGTTAATTAGAAAACAACAGAAAACCCCAACCCAAAACCTAACATTTCCAGTGAGACAGTTGGAGGAGTCTTCTGAGTTTATAACTTTGTCACTATTTCTCTTCCATACATTCTTCAATAAAAAGTAATTTCTTCTTATCAATTAGTATTCTTTGAAAAGATTCAAGGAAGCTGGTAGAAAGTGTTCTGTTGTGAAGTTTTAGGACAAGTTTTAACATTTTATTACAGTGCATGTTCAGCACAAAATTCAGTGTGACTAATTAGAAAGGGACACATTTATTTCTATCTGTTGACTCTTTTGGTGCATATATGTATGTCCAGTTTTGACTATTTTAGCTTTTAATCTGAATTGGGGAAAAAAAAAAAGAAAAGTTTTCAAAATTCTTTTGTTCCTTCCGAGTTACTCAAAACCAAATTGTATTCATTTTTGTTGGCATAATTGCTCATCTTTTAGGGGCGACCTACCTTAGGTGTTTGTTGCATAAAGACATATGGGAAATGTTGCTGTCTAGCCCAAAAGAAAGACCAGAAAGTTCCTTTCTCCATCCTAAAATAATTTCAAAAGCACCTGTGGGGAGGGGGGGACAGGAAAGGAACATGGCAATGCATATTCACCTTCCTGTTTGTATTAAGAAGAAAATATGCGGGTGGAAACCAGCAGCTACTGAGACAACAGCTGTGCAGGCAGAAGAGGTTACTTGCCGTTGGTCTTCTACACAAGCCATCATCAGCTCTCTATCAGAGGTTAGCAATGAAATGGTTCATCACATCTGGAACTGCCAATGGTACGATTGTTCCTGAAATCGCAGTAGAAAAACTAGTCAGATCGAGTTAAGCAGTGTAAATACATCTTGGTAATACAGCTATTTCTAATGGTTAAGCAAAGTCAGCTGACATAGCCTGAAACAAATTAGGAGCACTCAGAGCAACAGTCGTAGCATCAGACTGGATGTCAGCAAATTTAGCCAGGGGCCTGCAGTGCTGAGTTTTGGGGTATCTTGGGGTCGGTTTCTGCTTCCAGATCCAGAGTGTCTGCCCACAGTCTAAAAGGGAGATTTTTCTCAAAGACCAGTGTTAAATTCAGACTAACCCTCCTTAGATCTTCACATTTGTTTCCAGAGATTTAGTTTTCCTGAAATGGTACCAACTGTGTTGCATGACAAAATTACAAGAAGTAGTTTAATGACAACCGTACACTGGAAGCAAAATCACCTCAAAATCCGAATAGACCTCTTCAAATCAGCAAAACTTTCCTCCCTCCCTCTCTCCCACTTTTTTTTCTTTTTTTTTCTGAGCACAGATTTTTCTAAGGCATTTGATCAGGAGATCTTTACATATTTCTCTTCATTGGTGACTGTGACCTTCTAGATATCTTTTCTTTTAGACATCTTTTTGCTATTTTTTTAAAGGGATTGAGAAATTAATCCTCTAATCACAGACTGTTCTGGCTCAACGAGGCTCCTTTCTAGCAGTAATACTGGGAATGTAAAGTCAGGGCCTTGGAAGAACCTGGACATAGATCCCTGGATAGCCATTTTTGACAGAAGATGTGGAAAGTTTAGTCAAGCCCATCATGGGTAGGGCATGCCTGTTTATGGATTTCATTAAAGATGCAGAGCATGAGCCAGGCTTTTTGAAATTTATGGTCTTTCTGACAAATCTGGGCTGAACTGAGAGCAGAGACTGGTAGATTTTAAAGGTCAGAGAGAACTTTTATGACCATCCTGAGCTGGGTGAACAAGTGACAATGAAAAAATTAATAATTTATTCAATAGCATTAGGTATTTTTTAAAATACTAATCAAGAAACAAAGGGATAAGGTTTTTGAAAGTCATAGTAAAAAAACTCTGCTAACACAATGTTCCTCTCTCCCATAAGACAATTATATTTTAATTGGAGGTGCGTGGTTTGCCATCTCTTTTTAAGTAAGAGAAGATAATATGTTCAAACAGCTCATGCCTTTTGATTCAATAAGCTGCTTCAACCACATTTTCTGATCTGTAATTGGCAATCCACACTATATTGAATCTACCGCCCCTGAGCATCGTGAAGAATGGTGAGAAAGCATGAATTCAAACCAAACCAGGAGAGAGCAGCAGGTGAGTACGCAGATGTCACAACTCATTAAAAACAAAGGCAAAAAATATCTGTCTTAAATATGGACACTGAGTTTCTAAAAGATGTCTTTTTTTGCCTGTATAAGTTGAGTAAAGATCACACAACAGTCGATGCATTATCTAAGTTGAGGGGACCAATCTCTGTCTTTTTTGGCTGGAAATACTGAGTGTGAGATTTCTGCAGCATCTGTAATGACCGAAGGAGTCTCATCTACAGTGTTCTCAGATTGGGCTGGAACAGGAAATAAGATAAGTTTTTGGGATGCAAAACTAATTCTGTCATTTTGGAGGGCGGAGAACAAACTGCAGGGCTATTGTGCCAGCCCAAGAATAATAGTGCTCTTATACCTCTTCCAGAAGAGTCTCACAAAGTTTCCAAGTGCTTTAGTCACTCCGTAAGAGCTTCTAAAGGTTTGGAAGAAATAGAAGAAAAAACAGGAAGTGCCAACTTGATGAAACTGTTCTGTCCATACTGGTAGGTGGGTACAACCACAAATAAATGATCTGTTTACAAAGCACATGTCACACCACACTGCTTGTTGCTGCAGTCTTTATTTGGAGCTAGATTGGGGCATATGAAGAGAGGGTTTTGGGAAGATCAGGGCATGTTCTAGGAAGGGCTTGAGGACATGTTGTCCCGCTGGTCCTCCTCTGAAACATGATCTGTGTCCAAGTTCCTCGTCAGAGGGGAGGAAAACTTATGCTCTTATCTTCACGGGTGAAATATCCTTGAATTTAGGAAGCGTGCTGCTGGTATAGCAGCTTTTCTCGCTGGTGCAGAAGGGGTCTTCATCCGCCCAGGTGCCATGAGCTTGCCTGCAGCAGAACCAGTGCTTCCTGCCCCGCCGTGTCCCCTCCACCTGGCTCCTTGAAAAAGAATTGGTTTTGTTTGGTATGTTGCAAAAGCAAGCCTTAATCAAATCCTGCCTTTTCACTTCCTGATTTAAACAAACAAACAAAAACCTCGCAGGTATAGTCTTGGTATGTTTTCCTGGGGGGCGGGGGGGATTGCACAGAGGGATGTATTCCAAACTTATGTCAGAAAAGGTACACTAGAGAGTTTCACTTATCAAGGCTTCATATAAGTCATTCTGCTTGGGTTTAGTCCCAAATACAGCTTGCAGTTTGGATGCAAGCAAATGCAAAGCAAAGCTCTTTTGAAATTCCTCACTTTGGGAATATTTTTTTTGCTGACACCATGGCAAAATGTAAATATTGTATGAGTTTTCTGCAACTCTGCAGCTGACCCCTGGTACTCTAACCATTTGTCTCAAGCTGCTGTGAGCTTCAGGTTTGTAAAAAAAGTCAAACAGTGACAGATTTCACTCAGTAACTGCCTAAAGAATTACTATAGCCACTGCCAGATAAAAGAATCCTGTTTTTGAAGGATAAATATTAATTTACATCATATGAATTAAGCATCTATCAGAGAAATAATTGGAAAAGTCCCTGTGAGCTACATCTGGAGCTTAGAAGTACATCCCTTGTTCCACTATATTTGCTATGCTTATAGAGAAGTTAAGATACTGGGTATCTGCTTTCAGTTACCAAATTAAAATACAATTATCCAGTCCAAGTGAACAAACAATAATTGCTTTAAAATCTCATTTTTAAAATGTAAAAATGTTTGTGGAAATCAGATTTCCATGGTTAGGATGTTTTCACTTAAGGAACCATACTGCGAATTACCACTGAGAACAGGCTTTTTTTCTTTCTTTCTTTTCTTTCTTTCTTTCTTTTTTTTTTTTTTTCTTTTAAAGGAGTTAGCACATTTCCAGCTCTGTTGTGTATAGAATAGAGTCATTTGGGTTAAGTAGAAGTAATCTTTGCTTTTACTGAAATGATGTTATGGGGCAGATCCTCAGCTGAACTAAATGACCGTAGCTGCTCCACAGAATTCAGTGTTTGTATAGACACAAAATGGGAAGGACTGCAATGGCAGCTCTTTGACACAATATGAACCAGCCAGCTTATTTGTGAATCTGAGATGGAAACTATATTTAACACAGTGATAAACTTGCACAATTAAACACTTTGTGTTTGAGAAGCCTGAAAGTAAAGGTAATTTGCTGATTAAAGTAGGTCTCCAGTAATAAACCGGTCTGCAATAAATTATTTGAAGTAAAAGGAGTTTTCAGCGTTACTACATATGTTTAGGTTCAGGTCTTATTTGCACTGGACTAGCTTTTCCATTATAAAAGGTCGTTAAAATTGGCGGAACATAGTCATGCACCTCTTTATAGTGCCTTTTGTCTTGCCAAAATGGTGTAGCATTGTGGAGAATCAGTCCTGTATCTGTCTGAGGTACCGTGTTATTATGCTGTTATTGGCTGTACCCTGGTGGGGGTGGGCTATTTAATGCAGCGGAGCAAGTGCACCAAGATTCACTTGCTGAGAGCCAAAGTTAGACAAATGCCTCCTGAAACTGAAGTATGCCTTTCTGTCTAGGAAAGAAGTGGATTTTCCTTCACTCCAAATATTTAAGCTCACCCTGGATGACAAACACACATGCTCTGAGCCTGGCTTAATGGGAGATTAGGGCTTCAACTCCTGACTGCTCTTCTGTGTCTTGTGTTATGTGGGAAGTCCAACTAAGCTAAAACAGAAAGACAGCGAAAGAGGAAGGAGAGGGGTGTTAGAAACCCCTCGACCTCCCATGTGTAGTTTCTGCAGCTGAACTGAGACCCTGATGAGTTTTCCAGTCCTTCTGCCTCTCTCCTCTGCCATGTCATCCTCTGCCCCTTCTCCTACAATGTCATGGGGAACTGGGATCCCTTCCCCTGCTCCCTGCCTTGTGATCAGCCTAAGACTTTTCCCTTTCAGGTACCCTCTTTCCCCTTTAAAAACACCTTGCTTATGTTCTTCCAACAATGGTCCCTTCCAGCTTTAATATGTAATTATATTACTCCAATGAGTGCAGACATGACTCCTTATACTGTAACAGTTACTGGCGGTGTACTAATGAGTTCTTTCACTACAGGCTTAAGCAGGCATTTCCATTCTGTGTGTACCCCACGTGGATATTTCTATGCATATTACTTTAATAAATGGCTGGATTAAAAAAAAAACCCAAAACAACCCTAATACGAGCATCATCGTCTCTTCTTCCTTCTGTACCCACCTTACTATTCCCTGAAATGTGATTTTTTGAAACCTTATGTGTTTCCAACCACTTTAAGGTCTTAGCACTGCATGAGAATCTTAAATTGATCTAAAACACAGGATGGCCTCACATAGCTGGGACCATATTAAGCAGCTCATACACGTGTCTCTACTTTTAGATAGTTGGCCCTTTGGAGTAACACACAATCAGCACTGAAAACATTATTGGCCTGTCTCATATCCTGGTTACTACAGGGTATAATGAAAAACTGGAAAGCAGTCAAATAGTTGGACCTTAATTTCTGGTTAAATGTCACGGTAAATAATAAGAAAAAGATTTTGCAAAACTAAATGGGATTACTCAAATTCAGGTTACTGACAGTCATTTCAGTTGTGCCAATTCCATTGCAAAAGGACAGATTTTTATCAAACTCTCCCCTCTTCCTCCCGCGATATGGAGGAGAGAGTGAGAACTTTATTGTGTCTCTGCTCATATTTTCTGTGGTTCTCTGAAGCGATACTCATGTTGTACCCAGTGTGAGTGACACGGGTACTGACCAGCCACAGGAATTTGGCCTGTATGAAGGGACTTGACAGAATATTATCTCCAAGCATTTCTTATACCATTCATTACTACTTTGATCCAAAAACCTGGGCAATTCAGTTCTTGAAAAGTGTGCGTGGAGAGGCAGCTGCAGTATGAATTTCCATACATTCCTATGCACTCTTGAAGTACTGCAGACCTTGCTGAGAAGGAGCACCGCCATCAGACTGGTTCGGTCAATTTTATTTGAAAAGACAATGGTGCTTTACAGACACCAAGGGACACATTTTCAAGCACTTCGTGGGGTTTTAGCTACATGAGTCCCATCAACATCAATGGGACTCAAGCAGCCAAATCCACATGCATGCACTGAAAATGTACCCCCGAAGGCCCAATTCACAGCAGCAGAAACAACACAAGCCATTTTACCCCCAGGACGTTTGCTTCCCTGATCCATGAAGAGAGCAAAATACACTTTGTGGCTCATTAAACCTTTTCACAGTACACAAGTGAACAGACGCAGCTGGGTAATGGTTGGTGCTCTCCAGTTTCTGCATGAGGAGCCAGAGAAGCATGCTGCAGTGTACATTCATTGTGCATTTAAATATTGTACTGAGATTTTCCTCAAAAAAAGACACATTAATTATCTTGAAACCCTGGTACTTGTAAAGTATTTGCACCTTTCTCTGGAGAAATGTGTTTAATGAGCCTTTCAGCTTCATGTCTGACTGTTCGAGGGATTGGCAAATCCATCATTTTCTTGCCATCTTTCTTCAATCTGATCATTATTTGGTGGGCTGTGTAAAAGTCTCAATCCTGATTTCTACTGACACAGAAAAACCTCAATTAAGCATGAAATTTCCTTATAAAACATGTGTCTGCTCCTCTTTTTTGATATTTATTGCCTTGAATATATTTATTACCCTGCAGGGAGCAGGAAACCTAAACTAACATATGAGACTAACAAAAAGGTAGGTGAGATCTCCAAAATAAAAGTGAAAAATAAAATTAAGATTTTGCTCCTGGCTTCCAGTTGCTGCTAGCAGTTTTGCTGCTTGCTACACCTGGGAAAAGAGCTTCAACATTCAGACAAGGAGTTAACATTTATTCTTGCTCCATGTCAAACCTTTCATATGAAACAGTGTCTGTTTATCTCCTGTTCTATGCCAATTTTTGTTGGGATAACTCACTATCAGGCAATGCCGTAGTCTAATAGCTGTGTTTAGCTTGTATAACAAAGCAGAGAATTGGGTTTAGAAGTTCACTTGCAGGCTGCACAGTGTATTCCTGGGTATCTCTGCTATTGTGCATTGATGTTAGTGAAAAAAAAAAAAAAGTTGTTTGGGCTGTTATCCCTAGATTTGGGGGTAGGGTGAATTATCTGATTTTTTTTAAACAGCTGGGTTTTATAAAACTGTTGTAAGCCATTCTTCTTCTTTGGGAACCTGCTGGTAAGAGGATGTATATTGGGACCTAGAGCTTGGGTTTGGAACAAGTCCATGAAGAAAAAAAGGCATTTCCATCTGTATCTCTTTGGTCCCGGTCCAGCTTTTAATAAATAGTGATCCATATAATAAAACCCCTTGCCAGAGTTGGCAGGCACAGTGCAGTGCCTAAAGACTGGATCGTCTCCAGTGCTGAGTCAGTGCAGGGAGGTCTCCTCCCCTTCTGTGTTATGCCTGTCCTGAATCAATGGGCAGGTGTCAGTCAGAAGAGCTGTGCTCTGGGACAGGACCCCAGCAACAGCTTAGCTGGGACCTGCCAACAACCTTCTCTGCCCTCTGCAAAACCTGAATGCGGACGCAGCTTTGTGATTAACAATGGAAACCCTTGCAGGTTGCAGGCTTGAATTAATGTTGGGATATTCACTCTTTTTTATGTTTTCACTTGGGTGTAGTTTTTTTGTGAAAGGTGCACGTAGGCTACCCCTCTTTGTGCCTTGCTTGAAGAATGGGTACTGCACTCTGTAGAGTAATCAGTGTCTCTTTGTGCAACCAGACTGGCATGCCACAGCCTTGACGTACATCACTGCCTTCAGTGCGAAGGCAGCGGGGATTTCATTTGGTATGCAGTTTCAAGGGCAGTTCATGCCAGCTCAGGTCCCCCTGAGACATAGGTAACAGGTAGGAAGAAGCAAATTCGTTACCAGCTACTAACTTTACTCTGCTGCCTTTCCTGTGATGTCTGAGCAATACAATTTCTTGTCCCAGGGTGTCCGGAGCTCAGTGAGACAACCTTAAATGACTTATTTTGTGAGCTATGTCCCCTGCATTGGACAGAGCCTGTGTCCAGGATGTCGGACGAGCCACGTGGCAGCATGGTTGAAGCCAGTGACAGAGGCAAGGGCTCTGAACCCACCCTGCTCTCATCGCTTTTCGGCTTTTTTTTTCAGTGGCTGTGACACAATTAATACTGCATTTTTGTTGCTTTGTTTCGACTGCACGTCTCAGAGGGAAAACCCCCTCGTTTCGCCAGAGTGATTAAAATTATACGAGTGGCAGGGATTGACACTCGCTTTGAACTAGGGCTTTCGGCAAGATGATTTACTGCTGTTGCTGAAGTGGGAGCACTCGTGTGTGACTCTGGCTGCATTGCATGTGCCATTCTCATCAGCGCGTAACGTGTGGTCTGGGACGGGTGGCAGAGGTCCAAGCCTGCCTCCCACGTGCAGTGCACTCTAACAATGCCAAGCAGAAGGCCGAGAGCATCAGCCACAGAAGAGAGAGCAGTGACCATAACTTGCCATTGAGCTGGTCCTCAAAACAGATGTGCTCTCCTCTGAGGACTGACTGGGAAAACCTACCTACTGCACGATAGCAAAAAGAAGTATTTGTCCAAAGTGGAGGGAATCTGCTGTGTCTCTGCAGCTCGGGTCACTGCAAGAATGAGCTCAAAGTCTGCAGTTTGCTCTGCAGCAAAACTGGTGGCTCTCTGCAATGGTCCTTTGGGAACACACTTCTGCTGTTTCGTGTACACCTGCTCTTCATAAAAACCCACAGTATAGAGTGACTGTAGGTGTGTTTTGATTACAGCCCTGATATATGGTTTACCCTCTAAAATGGCGATTTGTCTGGAGTCAAAATACCCTAGAATCTCAAGAAACCGCAGTAAATAAAAAGGGAGGAAAAACATCAGTATTTCATTAGAAGACGCTATTGTTTTTTTTTCCACTGGAAAAAAAAATATCAAACCCCTATTCATTTATATTTATCTTGTTACTCATTTTGTTTGAGACTCCTGCTTTAGGATTCAAGACTAATCTTTTGAATTGGTCTTGGACTTTGTGTCAGTAACCTCTCCACTCCCTTTACTGAGAATGAGAAAATTGCCTCTGTCTTTGGGAAAACTGGAAAATCTTGCTTAAAAATAAGCTGCTCTGCATGCTAGTTTTTATATTCGCCACCCCCTTTTCCTTTAAGTGCTAATTCTCTGCTGCATGCTTGAAGACAGGGATCGCCCCGTGCGGTGCCGTAGGGCATCACCGAAGGCTTCCTGGGGCAACAAGGTGAAGCAGCTCTCCGAAGAGAGTGAAGCTAGTTCCTGCACAGAAGTAGGAAGCAGAAATTAAGGAAAGCAAGCCTCAGAGCTAAAGAAGAGCATCTTTTTCCCTTGCTGAGAGTCAGGAGAGTACAATTCTCAGGCATCTGCTAGCATTTGTCAGTTGAATTTTTCTTGTGTTCATTATCATCCTGGTTTTCTAAAGCTGTAAGCAATACCTGAAGCTGAGTGAGTGAGTGTTCTCAGAGCACCAATGCTGGCATGCCCTTACACTGTCCACATTTTGTGACACTGATTTGTTTTTATTGAATTGCTTACTTGCTCCCCTGTTTCCCGCAGACAGGTTAGGGTGAGATTTTGCTCTGTGCAAGTTCAGTTATGCTGTTGCCCACCTCTGCCACAGGACACTGCAGACTGTGACGAGTCTATGGGGGTCTGCTCTAGTGGTACTGGTATAATTCTGTTGTGATTTTGCTTCCAAAATACATCCTTATTCAACTTGGTCTGCCAGCTGGTTGCCAAAGTGTCTTGATATACCTGCCTTCCTTATGCAATAGTTACTTTTGCTGTGCAATATTTACCTTTGGCCTGAGGTACTGAAAATGTTTTGGCAATTTCCTAGCCAGATAGTATTTTCTCAGTTGCAGACACTGGAATTGTGAGCCCTGTTATTGGTATACTTAGAGGTTATAGGTGTGTGTAAATATTCAGCTTAAACAACTTGCCAATGACTACAAGGCTATTACACATTCTAATGGATTCTGTGACTTTGACAACGATGGCTCGTCTTGCATTTGCTTTATTGCTCCTCATTGCTCTTTCTTGCAAACAAGCATGTGCCTAGTGGAGCTATATTTGTGTGCCAATGCATGGGTACAGCTCGAGTGCAAGGCACAGCTGGTTGAGAAACACTAATTGCTGCTGGTTGTACTCCGGATCGCATCCTTCATGTACCTGAGCAGTACATGGTCTAGCAGAAGTTGAGGGGTGCATCCATGCTAAATATATAATTTTGTATCATATTTTCTCCACAGCGTTCACAGCTGTTCCTTGGTATTTAGTTTTTATGTCTTCTTAAATAGCAGTGCGATCTCTGTGCGTAGTCACAGCACAACGGCTCTTTTCAGAGTGGATCATCTTGTGAGTCAGTTGCAACATCCATATACTGATCTTCTCTTTCCTGAGGTTCAACCTCTGTTGATGAGAAACTATTAAATATGACGCTTCAAAGGGCTGAGAAATACTTTTTGAGTGTTTCTGGCAGTCTGCTTTGGCCTTCCAAGTCCTTTGTTGATGAAATGAGGTAGAGCATGGAGCTACTTTTGCTCTATTACAACCCATAGTAGCTATTCTTTAATTTTTTCCCAGCTCTGATTCAACCCTTAGCAAATCCATTGTCTCCCTTGCTGTCTGATCAGCACACAGTTCAGGAGCATGTCCCCTTTCATAACTGTCAGCCTAGGGACTAGAAATTGGTTTATGTGGTTTATGTTATGCTCTCATTATTATTGTTCTTTTAATTCATATCTTGGGGTAGAATGACTTGAGCTTCTGAAACCTCATGTTTGTATGAGCCAATTTATTTGCAACATTACGTGCTATGCAATTACCTTGTGTTGTGCAAAGACAGCCAAGCCAATGCAACATTCAGGCTTTGTTTCTTCATGCAAATAGAGGATGAGGATGAATGGATGGGGAAACAGTAGCTACCTCTTGAAAGTAAAACAATATAAATATCTGAATATTCCTTCTGCATCGATGTCATTTGTGAATGATACTGAAGGTGAACCCTTGGCAGAACTTACCGCATTTTGCAATCTTGGGATAGAGACCAGGAAACACAAAGGCAAGGGGTTTAGAAATGTGAACATGCAGAGTGGGGCTGGAGCAGTCTGGTGACACTGATTTACAGCCCAGCTTGCCAGTTGAAATTTATTGGAAGAAGAAGGGGGAGAGAAGGTATGCGGGCTAGAGGTTAGGGCCCTCACCTGGGAGAAATCAGCCCCTGTCTCATTTTACATTCAACAGTGAAAATGTAGAAACTGATCCAGAACTCAAGACTCCCTCACGCCCTGTGTCTTCTCACAGAGTCGTGCTACCTCCTGTTGTACTTCACACCATTTATTTTTAAAAACAACGTAAATGGTGTCCTTTATATGTTGTCATAACATGAAAGGTATATTTTCAACTTTATAGGGGGTAGCACTCACTATGGGTCAGCTTCTGATGAAAAGTGTAGCAATGTGTGTATTTATTGCCCTGCTGACCATTTGTGCATGGTGTACAGCTAATTCTAGGAACACGTATGAAAATCCAGGTGGAGGAGGCTTAGACCTGTCTGTACCCTGCCAGCACAACCAGTGCAGAAGACACACGGTAAACAGAAGCCTGGAATATGTATTGCTTTACTAATATAGCTCAGAAGTTCTTTTCTTTTACCAAAACTCACGTAGAGTAGCAGTGACCATTGCTAATCTGCTTCTGCGGGGGCGTTACATGCTCTGGAACAAACACTCCTGAAATAGGTATCCATTTTATAAATGCATGAAGAGCTTTACTACTGATTTTTCTCTCCTTTTGACAGTATGTCTGTCTTGTTCCAGTCCTGAAATGGTACACTTGTTAAAAAATTTTTTTCAGAACTTGGATATAAATCCATAGGATCTCTGAAGGGCATCATTCAGAGATGTGACTATACTGCCTGATCTGACAAGTGTGCAAAGCCCACTCAAAGGACCAGTTCGTATCTTGGGAGACATCCCCGTGTGTGTGGCCTAGAGTCCACAGAACAACCGGTCCACGCAGCTGGGGTGGACTTATCATTGCAGATGTCCTAGCAACTTTTATGTTCTTGTATTCATCTCCTGGTGGAAAGAATTCTTGCATTGACTTGAGTGTGATAAGAGCATGCTCATCACTACAGCACAGTTGCAGCCCAGGACGGTTGGAGTGCGGAGGAAGAGGAAAAGGTGCAGGAAGAGGCAATTTTCATTTTAAAACAGTCAAACCTAGTATGTATTGAATTCTTTCCCTGGCAGAGATAAACTCTTCAAATAGGAAAAGATCTAAAGAGTTTTCAGTTTAAGCTGATTTTCAGAAACCAGAGACAGCTGAAGGCTATGGTTATTAACATAGCAAAGCAATGATAGAAGAGTGAAATGATACAAGAAAGGATCAGTCAGCGAGGGACTGTGAAAGGAGATGGCTGGATTTGTGTTGCCAGTTTTCCCTCGGTACTGTAGCTACCATGTTCATATTGCAAGTTTAAAGATATGTGAAGCTCCTATTTGACATGTTTTATGGACAGATTTCTGCTTTTGGTTTATTTGAGCCGCAGTTTTAATCAGGTTACATAAAAAGGGGGATAATTGCTTTTGCTAATTGGAATGTGCTTTGAATTGGCTGTAGGACTCTGCTTTCCTTGCGTGGTGTCATGTGATGATTGCATCTGTGGCTTGAGTTGGATCTGCTGAGAGCATTCCTTTGTACTAAGTTCCCTCAAAAAGGCTTTTAGTACAAAAAGGCAGGGTTTATTTAAATTTAAAAAGAAAAAAAAAAAAAGAAAAATACATCTTTTTAGGAAGTGTATGTTCCGAGCAGCTAGGGAAGACAGTGCAGAAGTAAAAAGGTTTGTAAATAAGGCTGCCATCACCCTTCCAGTCTTCTGGTAGGCCCTGGCTCCAAGCCAGCTTCGTGACTTTCTGTGCAGCAGTAATCACTGCAACTTGCCTTTGGTCCCCACGACGTCCCCTCCATCCTGCTGAGGCCCTGCCGGTCTGTCCCCTCTCCTCTCTGCTGTCTCCGTGCTGTGCCTCGCTTGCTCATCGTTGCAGCCTGGGGAAGCCTATTTCTACCGACCGTGCTCAGAAGACCCCCAGAGAAGGAGCCGTCTCCCCCTTCTGCACACGTGTGGGAGCCAACCACAGACCGAGAACAAATGCGTAGCGCAGATGCCATCAATCACAGATGTTGTCACTGAAGAGGGACTTGCAAGTGTTGCGTGAACACTTTTTCATGTGTCTAAGGTTTTGGGCTGTCCTGTTCACATCTGCCACATGTTTTCAAAGTTGATGGGTTTTTTTCCTTCTTCATTGTCCTCCGAATACGCTCGTAAGAGGATACCAAACCCAACATCCTACATGCAGAGAATTGCAACCTATTACCATTAGGTGAGAATGAGAACTTGGCATCCACCCAGCAGGGCCCAGCAACCCTTCTCACACCAGAGGTCATCAAGTCCTGCCAGACGTGCCACCCCTCCTGAAGTACCACAAAGGAGAGGCTTTATAACAGGGCTTACACAAAAAACCTGCTTGACTTGCCGCAGATGAGTGAGGTCCCATGCTTCAGCTGGGCTGCGGTTAACGGGCCACAGGTACACTTTTGGGTTGCTTCAAGGATGAAGCAGACACTGAAATCCCAGTACAGAAGGTGAAAGCCCAGGTACACCACACCTTTGATGGACTAAGAGCAGGTACGTTGTCGAACACTGTGCTCATCTCAAGGGGCATCTCACTGTGCTGCCGTAGCCCCAGGGCGTGTGCTGGGGCCCCTGGCAGGAATCACTCAAGTGCTCTTTAATAGAAGTTAAGAAGTTGAACACAAAGGATTTTTTTTTTTTTTTCCCTCAGGCATAATAGATCCAGGACAGTTTAATATTGCAGCTCCTGTGCAAAGTTACATGAGTTATTTGATAACCATATGTGGTTAATACCTCAGATTTATGTACTATGTGAAAGGTGAAACTTCCAATAATGTATGTTCCTTCCTACAACTACATTTTAGCATTAAAAGCAAATTCAGAGCAAAAAATATGCTGCTATAACCTCTCCTTACAGCACCAACATTTTCTTGGCTTCCTCTGCTGAATAATGCTCATCTCCAATCCCACTTACTTCAAGTACTTAAAAGCCACGAGGTAACATGAGCAAATGCCAAATGTAGAAACATAAAGGCTTAAAAACTAATTCTACCAAATAGGGTCATTCTATTTCCATAGGAGTTTTCATCTGTCCTGTCTTCAGATTCATAACAGATAATCAGACAATCCAACATCCAAAATGTCTCTGAGTCTGATGCGGTCAGAAAGGTACCAGTTCGAAGGATTTTTAAGTTTTAAAGAACTGCATAGAGCTATTTTTACTAGTTGTGCTGCCTGGGTAACTGCTTGGTTAATTTATCCACAGTTTTCATATCAGTGCTCGCTATCAGTGTCATCTTCAGTTATACTATGCTCCCATGGTGAATTAAAAAAAACATTTCATGATTAAGGTCATTAACCTTAATCAGTGTCAGGGTTTATGCTTTACCCTGTGCACTAGTTTCAATATGAAACAATGTTTTTGTGTAAGTGATTTATTTGCAGGCAAGGACATTAAAAGTGATGCTGGAAGTTCAAGGCCTAATTTTACTCTAAAGCTTCTGTGTAGGAGACCCTACTGGTGTTTTTTTAGAAGTGTTTTCCTTGTGCTGGCAGCCCAGCTTAAAAAGTTACTTAATGAATGTAATTTTTTCCATCTTAGAAGGGATGCTCTCTGAGAACCCAGGGGAAAAGACAAATATCGATAAGATTATAAGGCTGATAATAAGTAGATTAATCGGTCAGAATAAAGCAGGTTTCTCCTCCTCACCCCTCTCTGGTATTGAGTATTAGAATATCTGTAATTTAAGTCACCTTTTTTTATTATCCTTAGAGAATTCTGCAATATGTGCACACTAACCTTAAAACTGGATACCTATTCAAGTTGAGTCCTGTTCTGAGGTTTGACAGACCTTCCAGACTTATCAACAAAAACCCCTTCAAAAACAAAGAAAGAAGTGATTCAGCATAAAACCCTCCCAAAACAGGAGAGGCAATCCAGAGAGTCATCACTCAGGAAACCTCCCACAATCTGACTCAAAGCCTATGCATGCTCCAGATGCTGAGTTTGAAGCTTTCGTCCCAGTTCACTGAGCAGACTACAACAGCTCATCAGCCTCATGGTGAATACTGGGGTCTGACTACCATGTCCTTCCACACCCATTCTTCTAATTCCGAAAAATTCTATTTCCTAAATGGAATTTAGGAAATTTCCAAAAATGCCATTTCTGAAACATAGGTGATTGCTGTGCACTTGATGGAATTCCGTCTGAATGATGGAGGGACTAAATATTGAGTGACCTGAACATGTCAGCACTTTCCTTCCATTCCCTTATAAGAGGTCACTGGAACAGGCTCCCCAGGAAAGTGGTCAAGGCACCAAGCCTGTCAGAGCTGAAGGAGCATCTGGATGACACTCCAAGGCATATGGTTTAGTTTTAGGTAGTCCTGCGAGGAGCAGGGAGTTAGACTCGATGATCCTTATGGGTCCCTTCCAGCTTGAGATATTCTAGGATTCTGTAAGAGGCACTAGATCGTACCAGTGGAAAGCGATGAGCATTTAAATCAGTACAAGATGTAAGAGGTTGGTTAACTTTAAGCACACAGGTCGCCTAGTTGACCTTGCCCAACGAACACCAGAACATATCAGCCCTTATGGATGGGAGTAATTCAGAAGACAAGCACATATTTTAGCTTTCTTAGCCAAAATGTTGCAAAGATACCATTTTGATAAAAAAGGTCATTCTTTAATTAGAAAGAAGCCATTGAAACCTCAGTCTTTTGGGAGATGAAAGTGTGAAATGTACAAAACCTGGAAGAATTTGATTGTCTTGACATAAGGAAAAAGACACCTTCTCATTACTTTTCAG
The DNA here is from genome assembly GCA_013401275.1 of Pandion haliaetus. NCBI lineage: Eukaryota > Metazoa > Chordata > Aves > Accipitriformes > Pandionidae > Pandion > Pandion haliaetus. Next base: position 222,261 of record VYZV01040980.1, on the reverse strand, counting down.
TGACTCATTAATTCAATTCTTCTGGGGTCCGTAACTGCTACTGTGGCATTGGAGCAACAACTAACAGCTCTTGAACCAGATGCTTCATGGGTGCATAATCCAGTTAACTGCTTGAAATCAAGTGGGGGTCTGACTTGCTGTTTAAAAGTAGGACATGCCATGCCAGCTGTGTTTCTGCATTTCTCTTTTGTCTACTCCAACAGCTGGAACAGCCTGAAAAAAAAATAAGGGTTTCCTTCAGGGCTTTTAGAGGGCAGTAGGAAGATTCAGGGCAACAGCTAGTTTGCACCTTTAAAATTTCCACTTTAAATTCTCCATTGTTTTACAATTGTGTTCTTAAGCACAGATACTCAGATAAAACTATGCGCTTACAGGGGTCTGTGCACAATTGACTCAGTTCAAGAAATATGGCAGTGTGTGTGTTTTTTCATTTTTTGACAGGACAGCATTTTGTTATGGTGTTTCCTGGAGACTAGCCTAACCTCTCTGTGTGTTTGGATATCAGATATGACAGCTAAACATCTATATCCACCGTACTTGCAAATGCTTTAAAGAATATCAACTAGCTCAAGAGGCTGACTGATTGATAAAGAGATCATGAAAACCCACCCTGCTAAAAGACATCTTTTTTCTGACTAAGTGATGTAAAGTCTGGTGCCTTCAGTGTGATTACTTAGCTTGACTGTTGCTATGAAAACAGGCTCACTGAAACATAACAATATTTTGTTTTAATTAGTGATTATCTCAAGTATTGGAGCAATACTCTTCTCTTTCCATAGCAGCTACTTTAGGAGACTTATGATCAGAGAAGCCCTGCATGGATTAACCTTCCAATACCTTTTCTCCTGCCTGACTCACAGCCCATTTTACCTTAAAGCATCACTTCTGTTCCTTGTCTACATCTCTTCCTTCCTCTCTGCTTTTGCTTTTTGTGTCACATTATGGTATTGGATATGAGAATGAACTTTTTAAAACAAACTGTGTCTGTCATTTGTTAACTTGCCCCAAAGTTATTAGTACCTATGTCTAATCCAGTGTGGAAACTAACAAAGGAGTCTACTTTGTGGGGGTGTTTTGCCTGCATGCTTGAGTTTCGAAACATGGCTTTGTTGGATAGGTCTGGGTGGCCTCCTCAAGAGAGATGAGGTCAGCAGTCAAAAGAGGGTAGAGAAAAATGCTGAGGGCATGTGATGGGAAGAGCTATCTGGCCAACTGGTGGTAAATTTCTGAGAGCCAGCGCAGCATCCCTGCTCAGCAGCGTGCTGGACCATGCCCCATAAGCTTTTTTGGAAATAGCTCTGGAGGTATAGAAATAGCCTTAGGTTTGTGGAGGACTTGTCATTACGTTAGCGGAGATATGTGTGTTCCTGGGGCTGTGGTCAGGCAGTAACTGGGATTCACAAAAATGCCTGTTTAACTATGGCAGTTTTTGAATATGGCTCCATTACAATGACTCGTATAAATCAAGTTCTAGTGTAATTTTCCTGTGAACGACAGCTGTGAAATCAGTTCCGCAAATACTTGTCACTACATTTCAGAGCTAATATTTAATTCCCCAAACCTATTCTTGACTATGGAGCTTTTGAAGTACCTTGTACAAAAGAAGTTTGTGTAATGCAATATTGAATGAATTAAATGAAATGATTACTAACATAGTTGTGTTTTCATCTCGTGCAGAAGAGATTTAGGTTGCAATTTTTATTTGGAAAAATAAGGATTTGATTCAGATTTGCTAAGGTTCACCCTGTAACATGGATTTTATCTTCACATGGTGAGATAATGTCTTGACCTGATCTTTAAAGTTTAGTGTAGCCCATTTCGATAAGCCTAGCTTGGGGTTGTATGCAGTTCTTCAAGCTGAAATCACTCCTTTCTTTCACCAGGTGTGTTTTTGATTAAAACACAGTTTTACTGTTGGTGTGTATTTCCTGTTTTCCACCTATCTTAATTCCCACACGTCACATAAGGACTCCTCTAATATGATGGATTTACGGAGAGACCTGTTAACATAGCAATAACCGCAGCTTCCCTCTCAGCTACCGCCTGTCAGCACACCCACCAATTGGTGCAAGATGATTCGGGTTCAGCGACTCCTTCTTCTCCCTGTTTTTTTACGCAGCCAGGCTTTTGCACAGGCGCGGTTGAGATCCAGCTATCTGCTGTGCGTAAGCTGAGCTGGGAGCCGATGGCTGCTGCTTGTTCTGCGTGACCAGAGAGGAGTGGATGGACAGGTATTTTGAGGGTGATATCAACAGGACAAAGCAGTTCGGACAGAGCTTTCCTCTTTCCTCAAGAATCCCCGGTTAGGGAAATACAGCCCTGCAAAAATCACAACAAATGAGCAGTAGTCTTGAGCAGTAACATTGAGGATAATAAAAATCAGTCACCGGTTGACATAAGTCTGTGATTTCTGTGCTGGTGTTAGCGTGAAGGAAGCTTTATTTATTATTTAATTCTTTTGGCTTTTCTAATGCACCAATCAAGAGGATTCACGTGCATGACCTGTATGCCAGCTTCTCTGAGTTTGGAATCCACTTTAGGAGAGAATGAAAAAGAGTTTGAGAAAGGACAAAAAAAGCCGTTCAATGTGAATTACAGGTACAAGATATATGGAAAGAAATAGAGACAGGAAGAAAATCAGCCAAACTCTGGCTGAGGAGACCCATTGATTTAAACAAACCTGTCCCTTTCTCATTTTGTAGGAATTTCTTGTCCCATCCTTCTCCTTCTACCATGTATTGAACACATGACTGTGCCAGATTTTGGGATACCTCTCTTTTGATAAAATATAGATATTCCTGTTTATGTGTCAGGCTACTTCGAGTGTGATTCTTGGGCGGCAGCTGGAATAGGTATATGGATTTCCATGCGGTGGTCTCAGCTGCCATAGGTCAAGTCTAGATTAGCTGGCTGTGTGCTTCTAATATCCATCCACTACAACAGGAGAAAAGACTTCCAGAAAAAAACGGGTCAGATCCTGAAATGATGCGTATGAGCTCCTGCAGTCCACCTCTTTTCACACATTCAAACCCTGCAAGAGTCATGCATCTTGGGAGCAAACATCAGCCCGCTTGGAGGTCAAACGCGGCAGAGGGTGGGACATTAATAACTCCTCAGTAACAGTATTGTTAAAAAGCCTATAATGCCTGTTTCACATCACTGTTTCTCACATTGGTGTTGACTTGGATAAACAGATGAGTAATGCATCTGAGTGGTGCCTGATGTTGCCTAACGCAGGCAGCGTTATTCATGTCATGGAGAAGACGTAATCACAGACTACGCTAGAAGAGAGGGGCTACTTGAAAAGCTGTCTTCCTCATCACTGCATTTTGCTCCTTTATACTTGTGTTATTAATTATTAGATCATTACTGGAGGAAAGCTGCTAGAGGTGCAGGTATGCCTAGTTCAGAGGATAAACCTGTCTTGCCACAGGATGGGAGTTGTGAGGTTTTTTTTGCAATCCTTTCCTGCTCAGACTCTGTCATGGCTATGGGTTTCAGGAATGGCCTTTGCAAAAGTCTCTTGTTTCTGATCCTCTGGCTGAACGGAGCAATTCAGACTAACCTGAGATAACTGGACATGGTGCAGTGTAACTTATCTCTGAGTGGCTAAGAGGCACGAACCAGATGGAGGAGGATTTCATCACCGCATTACTCCAGAGATAGCCTGAACTCATTCAACAAAAGAAACAAAGTGAACGAACAACTTGATAATGCCTCACAGTTTGAAGGTTGCTTCGAGATGAATGACTTGCTTGTCTGCAAGTATAAGTACAGGGCTGCTTCTCCAACACTTGATAAGGATAGAGAATCTATTTCTTCAGAAGGGATTTTTCATTTGATGATATCTGGTATGTGCACACAGTTTTGAAAAATGTTCTCCCTACATCTTTGTTTCACCAAAAGTTAGAATTAAATCCAAAAGTACAGTTTACATTCAACACCTTCAATTTGGTTCTCTATCCTCTTTTACAAGCAAACTAGCAAACTTGATATTTCTATTTGAATGTCTTTATTATTATTATTGTATTCAAAGTAATTCAGTGAATGATTAACGTGAGCATGTAATAGCCTATGGCCCTTCAGCGTATTTGTTAGGTTGATTCATTTGCAGTTCATAATTTGTTGATGGTGCTCAGTAATTATCACTAGCTCACCTGCTAGTCTTTTATACTCTGTGCCCATATACTTCCCAGACCAGAGCTGATAGACGCAAGCTGGCTGCACAAACCTTTCTGTAACAGCTCTTTGTAAGCCTGTACTTGTACAGGTACTTATGCAAATCATTGAATGGAGTTGCTCTGCTCATTAAGTGCTGCATCACTGTGTTGTACAAAAATTTTTATTGTTGTCAGAAAGCTGCTGGTTGTCTGGCTGGGAAGGGGCTTTGAACACACACTGCGTTCTCCATCTTGTCTTGCCTGGAGGACGGTAAAACTGTCAGATACAGGAAGAATCCATTTTCCTTCTTTCAGAGGAGCAGTTTACACCCAATAGTGCTAATAATACCTTTTTTGCTGAATATTTTATTATCACTTTTTACCTTCCACCACTACCTTCTACTGGCTGGTGGAGGGGATATGTTCCTTTGCTGGTGGGTGTCAGTCCAGCTGAGGCTACTGAGCTCATCCAAGACCTTGAGCTAAGATGCTCTTCAGAGGAGGTAACAGTGGCTCCTGACCTCTGTATGCGGTCTGCTGCCTCAGAGGTTGGATTCCCTGGGATGGAGACCTGAGAGAACAGTGGCTCACTGCTCGGAGGGAGATAGCTGATGGGGACATTTGAGTGAGGTTCCCTTGGAGACTTCCTCGTGCCTCAGGTGGAGATTCACTTTTGTTTATCGTGATGCTTTTCTAAGTGTATTTTTCCAGTTTTCTTTTTCTTTTGTGGGCTAATATTGAAAAGAGGCACATCTGAAAGCTCCTTAAATTAATTGCACACCCCATGATCCAATTTATATTATACCAGCATGAATATCTCTGCTGCTAATGAAGCTGGGGTACTTGGTAGTTTAGGAAATATTAGGCACACTGCCCAACCTGCCCTCCACCCCCCATGCAGTAGCTCTGCTTACATCACTGAACTTTTCTGTAAACCTTACCAGCTAATTAGAATGCATTAAAAATGACAGTGCCTGTTGATTGTAGGGCTGAAACCCAGAGATTGTAGTGTCATACAACACCACGCAATATGTGAGTCAGTCGGCCCCCTTTGAACACTCTTCACATCTGGCTGGCTGTGAATGGAGCCACTGTCAAAGGGGCTGCTGCTGTAGTACCTGGTTCCTTATGTACTAATTACAAGCTCCGAACGCAGGAGTTAGGAGAGTCTGGGGACTTGCGGCTGGAGTTCACACGGGCTGGCGAAACAAAGGATGCCCTGTTCCTCATTACGCTCCTACACTTAATTAGGAAGTGAGTTTGTTGATCACTGGCTGTGTTAAGAATCACTCATTTATAGCAGAGCACTTTGTGATTTTTGTGAAAGTTTATTTAAATGACATCTTACACTTTGGCCATAAGGGACATGCCTTTATTTTATCTGAGTTTAAATATGGCTCTTGTAGTCTCCTGGTCTGACGGAAAGAGAAACANGGGATAGACCAGGGGAAGCATTTCATTGCAGGGCTCAGTTGATTGTTTTGGGATTGGCACATTGCTGTGCGAGTGCCGGTAAACCATTTAGAGATTTGTGCCTTGAATTTAGAGGAGAGGGCTGCCGGTGACGGCGGTGCCACTTTCCTGCCTTCTGTTGGGGGGTTCAAGGTCAAAACATTTTATTGGTCTGACAGCTTGTCACGCTGAGCCTGGATGTGGAGCTCTGCCAGGTCTGTGAGCTGGGGGAATGCTTTCCCTGCTTCTACCACAGGCTGTCTTGTCCGGAGGTCGATGAGACAGAGGTGGAGGCTGCATGGGGGCCATTGACATTCAGAGATGTTTCGTCCTTTGAGAAGTAAAGGCTGCAGCAGTCCTTTCAAAGCAGCTTGTGTTGGGAGTCAATTGCTTCCCCTTCTCTATTACAAGGATGCCATTAATATCCAGTGCCACGGTAGGACCTAGCAATTCTTCACTGCTAGAGCCAGTGGAGATGAATGATGGACTGTTTTCCTCGCCCAGAAACAGAGTTCCTGGGCTCTGACACACAGTGGCAAGGGAATTGCAAGAAAGCAGAGTAGAGAAAAGCTTTAAGAGAGAAGCCAAGAGTGAGGTATAATGGGAAAAACAGAGACCCATCTGATTTTTCTCTAGTAGCTCTAACTGGGATTAGTCAGCCATCTACGGAAAGAAATTTACTGTGAACTTTGCTCAGATACCATACATCATTATTACTTAATTGTAGACATTTACCTAGGCACTGCTTGCTTTCCACTCTGATTCCTCAAGCATCAAATGCCTCTAATCTCAAAGCCATTATGTATGTTCTCCTAGCTGCATGTCTGCAGGAAAACCAGCAAGCAGTGATGCAGGGGAGCTGGTGGGTGTTTCTTGGAGCTCTTTTTGTAAGGCAGCTTAGGTTTAGTGTGCATGAATTCAGTTCACTAGGCTGAACAGACGGTTTAGAGATTGGAGGAAGGGAAAGGTCCTATACTGGTAAAAGGAAAAGAGTATCTCTCTTTCCTAAATTTGACTAAATTAGATCAGGTTTCTATGCTGTTTTGTAAATTGCCTCTGATTTTTACACTTACCTGATGACAAAGACTGTGATAAGCCGTTTTTTGAGATGTGTATATTGCTTCCTCCCCCACCCAAAAGAGTAAAAATCAACTGATAACAGCTTCAGACTCGGCAGGTAATAGTTGATCCTGAGCTTCTGCTCACATAATATTTTCCAGATGAGAGACTGAAAGTTTGCCTTGCTTAGAGGAAACCATTCATTCAATCCATAAGGAGTGCTTGGCCTCTACCCAGAAATGTGAGTGGATTCCTTGTTGTTACTGTTGTTGTTTTCAAACAGTATCTACTGTGTATTGAGGAAAGTGGAGGAAAAAAATGAGATTAAAAACCAAACCGATCACGTTAGTGTGGATGGTTTGCATAAAGGTTATTTCCAGGAGTAAAACACTGTAGTACTTATGTGACGCTAGGTAGGTAATAGGGTGTTTCAGTTTGTTCAGATGCATGAAGCATTTGCAGATTATCACAAGGAATTATGCATAGCTAACAATTCACCAGGAAAAAACAGTGGAGTATGTGATTATGTTGCAAAAGTCTTGCTTCCAAAAAAATTAAGTTCAGCCTGGAGTCTATAAACATTTACACATGCATTTAACTTCATTAAATGGCAAACAGCTGTAACTTCCTTTGCAGTTATCCGTTGTTCTTCCTCTTGAAAGAGCTCTTTTGATCTCTAGGGTGCATGGAGTTTATGTCTTCCTCGGGTCTGGTGCTGACCAGTAGAATAGAGGAAATTCTCTGCTTTGATTAAAACAGTGCTAGTGGAGGGCTTGATACTCCAAACACAAACTTGTATGTGAGCTTCACTTAACAGCATATCCTGTTGCTTCTACAGGAATGGTCTCCAGTAGTAAGTGAACGCAAAACATGTAAAGCAACTGAAGAAAAACAGGAGTAAAAAAAAAATCTTGGAGAGGTGGGCGGCCAGATCTTCTCCCTGTACAATTTTACATGGTCTTTAAATGCATAGACGCAGCAGAGGGCTTTTCTATGATGAATGTTGACTCACTTAAATTGCTACAGTGTGCCATGTGCTGATGATTCCTGAGCTGGTACTCACCCTGAGGAGATTCCCTACCTTCAGCGTGTTTTAAACACTGACCTGCTTCAGCATGAACCCCTCCATTGCTTTACTTGTCTGCAGAATCAGTTATAGGATCAACTACCACTCAAACCAAGATTGGTCAAACCTCCAAATCACTCTCTGTAATGTTTTCTTAAGCCAGCTGTCAGCTGAGACATGAGACTACTGTGACAAAGTAAGAACCTCTTGACTTGAGCCTTCAGTCCAGCATGAAAGTCATTAAGACCAGCTACTATCCCTGTTGGCTTCTACTGACTCTCTGAACCAAGCAAAATGACTTGTCTTTCTTGCTGCTTCTAGTTCTGAGCTGACCAGTTCAAGACATAGTCCAGTTAAAGAAAGTCTCTAAACACAGAGTGTTAAAAATGCTCTTACATTGGTACTATTGCCAAGGAAACCATACCTGGAAACAAGTTCTCAATCACAAACACATTGTGTTTCAATATTCTGCATGCTTTTTAAAAATATCTCTTTCAAATACTTCCTTTTCAAATGGAAGACAGTACCACTCAGCTTCCCGTGACATAGCTTAGCTTCTTCTAAGCGATTTGACCCATTATGTCTATAAGTTTTTATGAGATACAAGGATAACACAAGAACAGGCCAAAACGGGAAATACTTAGGTATCATGGCACTTACCTTTTAAAAGGGATCTTGAAGCAACCCTACAGGAGTGCCCTAACAGACAGGTTTTGTTCTGGAGTTAATCTCTCTGCCTCAGTGAAAATGTCCTCCTTGTGTTCTTCTACAAAGAAAAATCCAACATCTAAAGCACTAGTTTGCCATCAGATCCTTGTGCTTCAGGAAACACCGAGCTACCAAAGACAGTCCAGTTCTGGTACGGTAGTCGTCTATGTAATTTTTGATCTGTGCTTCTATGATTCTCATTTCTGAGGAAAACCCCGTGTATCACGTAGGACCAAGCAGGACCATTACTCTAATTTCTCTCAGCTGCTCTTTAACCATAAGTGTTGTTTGGCCCACCTTTGCTGTTGCTTTGCATTTCCAGTTCTGGATTTGAAAAGTTGTGGGTAAAATCCTGTGTCACAGCAGCAGTTTCTATTGCATGAGGACCTTGACTGCTCTCTTGGAGATATTCCTAGGCTTTACACACTCATCTTGTAGCTGTGCTTCAGTCAACCCTTCCTGACATTCTTACCATGCTGCCAGTGGATGCTGTCTCTACAGAGTAAATCTCAACATCATCCAAGGAATACACCATCTTTCCTACAGGAGAATGATGTAGTGTTGCATTTCCTCACGTATAGAATAGGAAAGAACAGTATTTCCAAGCTGCTGTGGAGTATGAACTGAGGGTGACTTCCAATAGATGGCTGCTTTAAGTGAAGCTAGGAGTTAAGCCTTCAATGAAATCTAGTTTCACCAGAGAAGGTTTGCCTTTCCATCTGTTCCTTGGATTTAGATATCTAGTGTTTCATTGTGTTCGTAGTATCATGCAGCACTATGTCTGGCCTAGGTATTAAAATGTCTGGGTGTGCAGGTTCCATAATCCTACCGCTGGCTTCATCTTTCAGGGGCTGTAATACTTGGTTTGCTGTATTTTTTATTGTTACCACTGTAATTGTATTGTGAGGGCTCTTACTCCAGCTCTGGCTTGTTAAATAAATAGAACATATCCTTGTGTCTCATGCCTCCACGTCTGGAAGGGATTTAAACCTCTTCTTTTGTCTGCATGTTTTGGCTGAGCTAAGATTTTCTTTTGAAAGACCCTGCAAGTTTCAGGGTATGTGTGTATTATAGAGAGTGTGCTTTCATTAAGTTTTGCATTATTACAGCTTTGTTTGTGCTTGGGGTGTTGAGTGTCATTGAGGCCGGTTCGTTTTAAACACTAAAGAGTACAAATAGCCCAGGAATTGCGTCCTGATTGATGTAGCTGCTGCTGCAGCTCACATAAGGTGTAACTCTACATTGTTCTGTTTCCTAAACAGTGAGTGTCATAGGCTGTATCATCCCATGGTGGCACCCGGTAAAAGGTCAAGAAGTAGGGACAAGAAAGAGATGCACCCAACACTGCAAATTAATAAAGAATATTTTTCTAAATCCTCACCCTCTGTCATTATTCAGCCATGGTCTGGCCTACTTATTTCCCACCACTCACCCAGAAATCAACTGAAAAGGTGTTTTATTTATGTGAATATATCGGAAGAATTCATTCTTCACATAAATGCTGGTATTCAACACACACAAGGCAATTTTTCCGTGAAACCTGCTTTTGGAAGATGCTTTGCAACTTTTCTGATTTGTCCCTTCAGCGTCAGCCAGAGGAAGCAGAAATGTGAACTTTCTTCATAAAGCCTGTGTGGGAAAAATCAGCTAATCCATCTCCTATCTAAACGATATTTAAACTTTTTCCAATAATATTAGTCTAAACTAATTTCAACACCCTTATGAAATAAAGCTTAAACAGCAACCTCAGTCAATTTATGTTAGGGCTTGGTCAGTCTACCTTTGATTGTTTTTCCCTACATTTTCCTTGACTGGATATAAGTGGTTTTCCTCCATGTAAGAGGCTTTTCTACGGTTAGTCATTTACACTGCTGAAGCCATTTTACTTTGTGTTCTGCCATCTTCTCTACGCAGCGTTATTTCTCGCAGCCTTTTCAACAGGCTGTGCTTTACAGACATTGCAGATTTGTCCTCGGGGCTCTCGCTGGTTGGCTGACATCTTCCTCAAAGCACCATGCTCAAAAATGGACACAATGCTTTATCTGCACCCTTATCAGGGCAGGGTGGGTTTGGGGATTACTTCATGTGTCCCATCTTTGGCAGCCCTTTCGGACATCCCCTGAGGGTGTCCTTCTCCCAGCAGTGAGGCACTGTTGACTCATATTCAGCTGTGGTCCAGGACGAACCCCAGCTCCTGTCTACACAACTGATCTCCAGCCAGGCACTCCCTATCTTCTATTTACACAGTTGATTGTTTTTGATCTATGTCTGATACTTTCACTGTTTATTTACATTGTCTGGTCTTCTCCTTCTTTCAGACAATCGTTGTGGCTGTAGCGATCTTCTAAAATTAGAGTCCTTTCTTACAAACTGGTCCAGTTACAGTCTGATGTAATCTGCAAACGTAACTGAGATACCTTCTTCCACTGGTTAACACGGATGATAATACCAAATATTGCCAAGCTCCATATAGACTCTTTGTAGCTGATTGTGCACAAGTTTGTTCATGAGCTGTAAAGCCTTTGCAACACTTGGACGGAAAGATACATGTGGCATGTTGTGATTTACTACTGAGTTTGCATACTATATTTATGTTTAATTTATCAATATAATTTATTTACCAAACTGGCCCTTCTCCAAAACATCCACATATGTTTTTTCTTTCCTTTAATTGCTTTCTCTTTCCCTGTCCTGATGTGGAACAGCATTTTTTTTTCCTCCGCCTGTTTTGTAGTACTGTGAAGACAATGGAGATTTTTTTCCTTAGCTTTTTGGGACAAATGGATTATAGAGGGGGAGGAAAGTTTCCAGCCTCTTAAAATGAGGAGGAACTGCACAGGCTGCAGATAGGTCATTCTTCAATAGAGGAAAAATTTTATGCTAGAATAGATGATTACTTATTGAGTTTTGCTCCTTCCCAAGCTCCTAGCTCAGACTGCAAACCCAGTAGCTCCTCTTCCTTCCCCAGCCCCTCTTCCATGGGTGAACTAGGACCTTATGGGACCCACCTCGCGGAGCACGTGCTCAGGAAAACGGAAGCCACCGGAGGTTTCTGGAGCGCAGCTGCACGAATAACCCCATCTGCACATAAATACACGCAGAGACAGTTCAAGGCTTCTCAGCACCGCAGGCAAAAAAATGAACTTTCCTGACCTGAGGCTGTGAGGCAGGGGGCTAGCAGAGGCTGGGGGAGAGCGGGGGAACGGACCACGCTGGAGCAGGAACAGAGGGCTCCGCTCCGCAGAGGCAAGCCTCCTGCTTTTGCAGCTGTGGAGGCTGGGCTGGCTGCAGCTAGGTGGGCTCCCCTTTCCTCCGGCACAGCCCTTTGCACCTCATGCTTGGCTTTTCCCCTGGTGACAGCGATCGCCCTGTGACGTTGGCCTTAAACACGGTGAGGCCACAAGGATTTCGCATCCTCGCATCAGTCTGCTGCGCTGAGCTTGTTTTGCTCATACATCAAAGTTAGCCGTGAACGTGCATGGAGGACCTGGTGTGAAATGCACCATTCTTCAAATCCATATTTAGAGATAAAATTCCTCGAGACTTTATAATATTTTGCCTGGTTAGAACACAGAGGCCAGTCAGTATTATTAAGAGTACTTCCCCATTATCTGAGGTTCACATTTCCACATTTGTTTTGCTGAGTATATCTCTTTTCACAGTGATCTGTGCTGTTAAACGAGTATTCACTTTGTCTGAGTTGCCCTGGGTTTTATTGGCTTAGCTGAAATGAGCGTCTCTGGATTTGGCTGAAATCACTTGCACATAGATATTTTTCATGGGATTAACCCTGTGGGCAACTTCTGTGAAAACACGTGGGCTACTGAAGATGCAGCTGAGGGCATTCACTGCCCTTGTGGAGTGGAGTCATGGGAGTGCAAAACCGTAGTGAGGACAGCTGCTTGTTCTTCCTGTAAAACACCTGGTCCTTTCCAGGGAGGAAGAGCTCCAGTGGTCAGTATTTGCGTTACCTTTCTGTATGTACCACAAGGTTTAAACAGCTACTTGAATTTCAATAACAGTACCAATAATTTTGGGGTATGATTAATTTAATTCTTACTGTGAGAAAAGGACCAGGCTATAGTCATGTTCATATTACCTAAAAATTCCAGTAATAATTTGCCTTCATAGATTAAATGTGAGTTTGCACCGAAGATGAGGATCATTACCTTTTATTATATGGAGAACCAACCTACGAAGGAAAGAGCAGTCTGAAAAACTTTGTGAAAAAGCTTCTACCTTACAAGAAACAATGCACCATATTAATATGGTGACTGGGCAAATGCACAGCAAGTTGTATGCTTTTCGGAGACCTTATTTAATGGCTTCAGTGATTTCCTCCTCAGACAGAATATGCCTTAATGATGAAGCTGAAATCTGTTCTCAGTTACCAGAATTACTCCAGATTTAACATGTGTGAGGGAGAGTAGTTTTGAACCAATCTTTTTAAGGCAATGGACAACTTCCATTATTTCTTCTGAAGACTGTGTAGCCTTATCATCAAACATGTAATTGAAAACACTCTAGAGATGAGGTAAGTGAAGTACATTTTAATATGGATCTGCAGTCATTTAGCAATCCAAGGACTAGCAGTGATCAGCAGACAGCAGTTTGGAAATATCTTAATCTGTTTACTGAATTGCATACTTGTCTCTTTGCTTTGTGTTGTTCTGTCTGCTGTATTATGGCTTTTTTCCCCAAGTATCTCAAAACTTCCAGTTGCTTGAGCACTAGGAAAATCTCCAGATCTTATTTCTGCAGAATTTTTAGTCTTGCAAAAGTGATGAATACAGACACTAAATGGACAAATGACATATCAGTTTGAAATTTCCAAAGATATTTCACTTTGGCAAAGGTGGTTTTGCTTGTCAGGGGAAAAAAGTCAGTATTTTAAAATACATTTAACTTCACTGAGGAAAAAAAGTTTCACTTTAACTATGGCTCCCTGACTTAAGTCTCCTGATGAAATGTGTCTGCAATGGTATAAAAGTGTAAATTCTCTTGTGGAATAAGAAGCCAGGAAAAAAAAAAAAAGAGGAATAAATAATCGCTTTTCACAATGTCTCTCAAAATCTGTGCTGGGATCCAGGCTCTTCAGTATATTCATAACCAGTATGAAAAAGAAACAAGAAGTGGCATAATTAAATTTGCTGATATGCAAATAGTTCAGGACAGCTGAATCTAAACCCCTTTGAAAAGACTTTTGGACAGATTTTGCAAGATTGGCTAGTAGGTAACCTGATGAAATTCAACCTATAGAAAAATCCCTCACTGTACATACGCTAAAGACAGACTCTTAATTTATTTATTATCACCCNAAAAAAAAAAGCTTTGGCAATTACCTTGGGTAGTTCCCTAAAAATTGAACTCGTTGCTGCAGGATGTTATGGAAGCCAGATGTGGAAATGAATTCTCTAAAGGCTGAGATATATTCATGGGATGTATATGGTTTAAAGGCTGTTTAAGACTACTGCACCTAGGCAACTATTATCTCAGACCCTAAAATGCTGATTGCCGGAGACAAGAGAGGACATGCCAGGAAAGATAATACTCAGTGACTGATAAGGGGTTTTTATATATTGCTGTTCTCCACATTTCTCATATGCATGTGTTCCTGAGACATACACAGCCCACTACCCTGACAAGATGGACTTCTCTAGATGCAGAATGGCCATTTTCTGCTTTTGTGGGCATTAGCTGGGATATTCTTTTGTCACATGTTCCCAAAGTGCAGCGTCCCTGCCAAGCAGTTGCAGCCGCATCTGGAACAGGTCTAGCAGGGAGAGAGTTGTGCAATCTGATAATTTCCACTTTGGGTCCGCCTCAGGAAATGTGACCCAAAGTGGAAGTCTGTCAAGTTTCAAACCCACTGGAATGGGAATCTTCACTAAATAGGCAAATTCTAAAATGACTTTGAAAGCTGTCTGAGATAATACATAAATATATTGCTTTGTCTTCCTTTCCAGCTGAATTATGTAGTTGTTGCAATCTGGGGAAACAGAAGCTGGTGCAAATTCAAGCCCTACTGACTTCGGACAGTTTCTTTTTTTTTCTGTTGCTGGTGATCAAGAAAATTCTGGATTTACTCACTTCGTAAACGCTATACCCTTTGAGATACTTTGAATGGCTTCTGGTTTGCAGTGTGTTTGAAACTGAGTTGGATTAGCTGCAGCATATAAATATGAACAAAATGGAATTCCTTCCAACCTAAAAATTAATGATAAATTTAACCGCAGAAATGCTAACTTGCTTAATATGGAAACAATATTTCTTCAGTTATGGGTAATCATACATTTTTACCTGCCAAATATAATAAGATGTACTATAACATGACTATTACTGAGAAGTAATACATTATTTTTCAAAAAAAAGAATTAACTTCAAAAAAATCTGGATGTTTTTCTCCCATTCTTCTCCACTTTTCTTCCCCTTTCCCCCCCATTAGTGGCACTTAGGAAAAGTGAGGGAAAGGGAAAATGATAATCCAGAAGTTTAGGAAACCTAAACATTGGCAACATTTTCCAGTTTTTAAAAAGAAAGAAAGAAAGCAACAAAATTCTGGCACAGCATTGGTTCTTATTAATGGCTTTTTTGTTGAGAAACTATTGTTCACCTCCAAAAAGGAAATAGTTAAACAAACTGCAGATGGTTCAGTCTTAACATCCTCACTCAGTTCCAACTTCGCCTTGGAGAATTGCAAATGAAGCGACTGTTTACACAGGCTTTTCCCTCCTGCAAAGAAACAGCCCCAGCGCAGTCATGGCAGCATCGCCCAATCCTTCCTCACACAGGACTCCTCCAAGAGCAGTTTTAGGTGGGTCGGGAGCCTGAGACCGCGAAACGACATAGTTAGCATGTTGTGGGGTTATCCCTCATTTCACATTGCCCCGTTGAGCTCAAGTTACCAGAAACCCAGCTTGGTGTATGGCCACGGATTCCACTTTCCTCTGGGAGATCCTGCTTCTGTAGTGGAGAACCCCGTAGCATAGTTAAGTCCTGTGGTGGGTCTCCCACTTGTTGACTGATTCAGGAAGAAAAATCTC
The DNA here is from genome assembly GCA_013401275.1 of Pandion haliaetus. Lineage (NCBI taxonomy): Eukaryota > Metazoa > Chordata > Aves > Accipitriformes > Pandionidae > Pandion > Pandion haliaetus. The sequence goes on along the minus strand of VYZV01040980.1, from coordinate 206,773 downwards.
AGTAAAGGAAACGGAATACAAATGTTCCTTACTTCGAAGGGGACAAAAAATGGTCCCTTGGATTTGACTCAAGACTTAGTCATGGAAACTTTCTACGAACAAAACATAAAAATCAGAAATATCACACTTCTGCCTCCTTGCACAAGTGGCACCAAAGCTTTGGATGGCAGGTTGAGTGGCAGTCAGCAGTGTGTGTGTAGGCCTATGGATCCAGTTTTCCTGCCCTCGGACTAGGATGATGGTGGGATTACAGGGTTGCTCTTGGGAGGCAGGTGTTGGGGAGAGGCTGGGAAGTGTTGGTTCCTCCTCTCTAATCCCTTTGTAGTGCTCCAACAAAAAGCCCCATGCATTTTCAATCTCTCCCATGAGGAGAGAGCCAGGAAATTTCCCAGATGGACTTCTGCATTGGGTTAGAGTTTTGCCTTTACAGCAGTTTAAAATAATGGACTCTTTTTAGAAGTAATAATTTCTTAACAAACTCTAATAAGAGCTTTTTTTTTTTTTTTTTTTTTTAGCTTCAGTATATAGCTGTAGACCTTTCAGGTAAGATGAAATGCAGGTTGGTTTTTTTTATGGGGACTGTGTTCTGAAATTAATTCCCATTAGCGTATGTAAGAATGACCTTTAGCTTTGGTTTTCATCCAATAGCTTGTGACGATACAGCTGCTTTTGGTCATTTTTATGAGTGAAAATCTAAATAATGTTTTACATCTATTAGACTAAATAGAAAAGAAATTTGGAAGCAATTCAGTGATGCCAAAAAAATAGAAGGATCTATGCAGGAATGTAAATTATATGCAGAGATGCTATGGTTGTAAGAATAAGTGAGAGCAGCTGTTAAAGTACTGGGAAACTGGTGCTGTGCTTTATTTGGCATTGAAGACTTAGGCCAGGTTTCCCTGAGCATGACTGTACCACTTGGAAGGAATCTGAGCTGATGGGTGCTCAGCGGCGATACAGAGCTCTGTGGTGCCACTGGCGGGTTCTGAGGTAGCACCATCAGCTGTGCGGCATGCTGCACCTGGACAACCAACTAGCAGGGCTTGTTGGCTCAGGGGCAGCACTGTGCTAAGGTGGTTGTCCCCCTCTGGGGCTCCAGCTGGGGTCCTTGCACCTCGTCTCGGAGATGTGTGGGTCCCAGGTACCGAGTGCTGTGGATCAGTATGCAAGGGAAGGAGAAACCTTCTTCTCTTGATCCATGCAGGAGCACTGAGCACAGCTAGGTCTTTAGGATCTAGTATCCATCCCCATGTTGTCAGCATTGCCCAACTTCTCTTGGTGGGTACAGTGGAGAAGGGAGGGCTTCTGCCCAGGGCTGAGGGCTGTTTCTGTTGGCTGTCGTCTGTAAGCAACCACACGTTGATGCCGCATAAGCAGATTGCAGTGGTGTTTGGCCTCTGCTCCTCCTGAGCCCAATCATGTGCACTGGAGCTGGAGCTGGAGCTGCGATGGTTCTGGGTAAGGCTGGGGCTCGTGGCACACTCTTGTGAATAGTTTCCATCCTGAAAGTGAGTACAGGGACTTATTACAGTAAGCTCTCAGAAAGACAAAAAAATGCAAAATAAAGTAGTCTAAAACCTTCCTAAGTCTAGCTTCTGCTCTGTAACAGCAAGAACTTTTTCTGGGAGGTATTATGTGGTATTAACTGACTTATCCAGTTTTTAGCCTTTAGTAGAATTATTTGGGAGGGTTGGGAATAAGGACGCTCATTTATTAATTCACAGTTCATTGGATTAAATGGACAAAAAAAATCCCACTTGAAGACTGCAAGTCAAAACCGTATCGTGCTGCTGCCAAAAATCTGTCTTGACTGCTTTGCCTATGGCAAACTACGTTGTAGAAAATACTTTACAATGAACTGGGACTTTCAAGAGGACGGTACAAGAAAAGCCTCATTTTTTAGTCACCTTGTTGCATGCTTGATCTTTCTTCCACTTCTGCTGTTGCAAAATGATCTTAACTCCACTGTTAGCAGAGGAGCTGGAGAAGTATGACTCTGGCAGAAAGGGTCAGAATGTCTGGCTCTGTCTGAAATAGTAATTAAATTAAGTTTATTGTTTATGACTTTTTTATTGCTGATGCTGATTAACCATCAATACTTGGGAAGGAGTGAGCAGAGAGCTCACTGCTCATTTAATTGAACGCTAGCGCATCAGCCGAAACGGTTCTAGCACTGCAATCCCATACCCGACACATGAAGGAATGCTAGACTGAAGGTCTATTTCCTCCTTTTCAGGCACATGCACTATTCCCAGTAACCCAATTATACGGCTTTCTTCACACTTTATCCATAAAATGCTACTAACACATCAAAAACAAGTGAATCCTTACATCCTGCCGTTTTATAGCTCATAAAGCCAACTTCACCCATTTTACCCAAAGGAGTGTGCAGCCAAAACCAGGACAAAGCCAATGAAAAAAAGAAGTGTGTGTGTGTGTCTGGCTCTGTGTATGAATTATGACTATTCAAGGGAAAAAAAAAATTGGAATGGTTGCCAAAAAGCCAAGTGTGTAAAGGGACAGCTGGAGTTTTATGCTGGAGTTTACAATGCATTACTGTTCAATAAAAAAAGGAGTCCTTTACAACAGCAGCTCATGCATCACATGATACATAAGCTACCTCTGAATACAGAGCACCTTCTTCAAAGGAAATGTCATTTTCTATTGAATTTGCTGTTAAAGGAACAGTAGGTGATCTAGCTAGAGATGTGTCACGGTGTGGAAAAGATCTGATTCCAATAGTTATAATGGTTTGGTAGTGGACCTACTAGCTGCAATGCTACTTTCCTTCCCATTGCACTGCTCATGTCTCAGCACTTAACTTTTTTCTCTTTTCAAGGGTAACGGGCTTTAAAACCAAGGCCAAGTTTTTCAGATTTGGCAAGAGCAAATAGCTGTTTGGGTGCTCACAATGAGGGAGGAGAGAGGAAGAAAGAAAAGTTGGGCGGCAATCTGAATCTTTGTCCAAAGGAGAGCTGGCACTGGTCATGTCCAAATTGTGTGAGTGCCTTGAATTTTCAGAGAAAGTTTGATGCCTAACCATTTTTTTTTCCATAAAGGCCAATGAAGCTCTGTTGGATGCTTGTAAGGTATTCCCCCCTTTGCTTATTTTATATTCTGCCTGCCCTGCAGAAATGGTAATTATGGGTGTAAACCCCCCACACTTCTTCCCTGTGTCTGCTTGTCGAAACACAGGGACATCAAGAGATATCCTGGAATAGGAGGAGAAAGAGTGGGAGGCTGGCAAGCAAGAGAATAATAAGATTCAAAACAAAAAAAGTGTAAGGAAGGGGGAAAGTGAGGACAAAAATGTTAGGGGATGATGAAGACTGCTGGGAGTACAGGTGCTGGATGTTCAAAATAGTGTGAGGTCATGGGGACAGCAGCAGCAAAGAGAGGTATTTATTTGGTTTGGCAATTCCGATTTAGCCACGAGAGAAGATCTCTGCCTCTCCATGTGCAGAGGGCAAATGACCCCTGCAGTCACCCTGTAAAGCTTGTGTCACCGACCCATCCAAGCTGCTATTTCCCTCTTGGCCCCAAATTTCATCCAGATACACCTCCCTTCCGCAGGCGCAGATGGATACTGGCTGAGATCGGTCACTCAGCTGAGCTGCCTCCTTGAACTTGGTATTACTCTACATTCCCGCTGACTTCAAGGACACCCTGCTTGGGTTCCATGCAAAGCAAAACCACGAACCCAATGCTAACCTGTGTACCACTTCTAGACATAACAGCATTTATGCTGTTGCTGTATATCCATTTTACTGTTGCTGTATATCCTCTGATACTTTAATTTCTCGTTGTCTCTAAACTCTGGGATTTTGTAATGCTAACCATAGAGGGTTAAAGCTTGTGATATTACAACCATTCATGACTTTCTTATGTTATTAACGATATTTAATTTTCTTCCAATAGTTCCATAAGTCCTTGAATAATGTGATTATAAGTACTGCTCAGCTCTGGTACTTGCAAAAAGTTCTAGATGGTGGAGAAACTCTGAACATATGGCTTGTAGATTCTGGAGTAAGGAATAGGAAATCTCCTGTATGATAAATGTCACAGCAAAACAGGATGGAGGAGCCTAGATGTAAAATGCAATGGCTTCCTGAAACCAGCCAGACAGCTGAGAAGTACCAGTTTTGCTGTATTTCTGTGCAGTGCACAGGATCTGGCTAAAAATACTGCTGTTGAACAGCCATGTTTGATAGTAGTCACAACGTACTCAAATTAATTGGGTTTTGTTGGTTTGTTGGGCTTTTTTTGAAGGAAAAACACAATACTGTTAACTAAAAGAGAATAAGTTGAATTAAAATGAGGAAGAAATGGAAAAGAACAGCCAAAAGAGTAAATAAAATACTTGCAGGTGGCACTGAGATTTTTTTTTAAGATGCACAGTGTAACACATAACTGCCTATCAACCAAAAAAACAACTTCGAGAGGAAACTCAAAGGTAAAAAACCAATTCAGTAATGGTGTAGATTAGACTGTTTGGTAAGGGAGGCTATCAGGAGTAAATAGAAACTTTCATTAAGGAGCGGAGGCTGTGCCCAAACAGGGAAAACAGGAAGGATTATAAGCAAGGGAGGTTAACTGGAAACCTCCATCCAAAAAAAAAAAAAAAAGAACAAAAAGGTCTCTAGGAAGAACTTTTAAAGGCAAAGAAATTAATAATAACCCCCTTTTACAAACACATATATCTTCCAAATTGTCTGCAAGGCCAATGGAAGATGAAAGGATAATGGAAGTGCTTGGGGAAGATAAGAACTGGCACAAAGTTAAATTAGTTGTATCAGTGCTCACAGAGGAAAAGCTTAGGGAGTTTCTCACTGTGGATGAGTCACAGCAGCTCTCTCCAGTTGTGGTTTTGTGATAGGCTTGAGTTGTTCTAAACCCAGGCTGCTTCCAAAAGGGGCAGTCCTGTTCTCCCCTCACTGACCCTGGCCATGCCATCCCATTGCCTCTCTTGTGCCAGGATTAGCAACATTGCAGCCATATGGGCAGGCAGATCAGGAAGTTAATCCCATTAATTATCAGGCATGGGGTTTAAGACAAAAGAAATAAAATATTTTTTATTTTTTTCCTGTAGTGCATTGTTAAACAGTCCTATGGGATGCTATGGGGATCTGAAGGGCAATCAGGTTCCAAAGGCAGCTGGTGAATTTCTGGAAAGGTCCATCCAGGGAGAATAATATTTCCAGGCAAGGAACAACCACATCTATAAACTTCAGTGTGGTGGGTAGGTACAAGGGAGATGTGCTTGGTGCTTGCTCTGATCTTACGCCCTTCCTGAAGTATTTCCTATTGGCCTCTGTCTGGGTAGCAGGCTAAATTGACTTCTGGCCTGAAGACATGCCATCATACTCTTTATGACACCAGAAGGAAACTAGCAGCAGCCAAAGGGCACCTCTTAACATTTTAGGGCTTTAGGCCAGTCTCAGGGGTGTTGGACATGTAGCACTTTCTCTGGAGTTATGGGTTTGACTGTATCTCATATGCAAAGTAAGTATGGTGGTGATTACAGTGGTCTGTTGATTTTTCCAATATAAATCATTAACAATAACATGGTTTGGTAGCATTTTCATGGAATAAGGGAGAAAGAAACAAGTTTCTCTTTCTTAACCCACTCTTCTGTTCCAGTGTAAAAAGAAATTAAAAAGCATGTACTTTTTACTCTGTGCAAGAAGACAGGAGGGTATCACTGCATTCTCCCAGGGGCTACAGTTAACAAGACCTGTCCTTTTCCCCTGCAAAATAAATCTTTTGATCCACACTGAGACTAAACAAAGATTTCTCTGTTTACTTTTGGAAGCACTAAGCATCAAGACACTAACACTAGGGGCTAATCTATTAAAGAAGCTTTCTTTGTGTTGAAGTCCAGTCTTTGTAGAAGATTTTGTCAACAAATCTTACTAAAATATTGCTATATTACCTTAGTTTTCTAAGTGGCAAAAGTGCATTTGTAAATGTTCATTGGTGCTTAATTGTCTTTAAACCTAAAGAGAATGAAAGGAGTAAAAAGTATGTGTCTGGAAGCATTTTGATTTATCAGCAGTCTTCCCACAGTTAAGGGCATTGGATTTCTGCATCTCTTGTGCTTGGTTACTTCATGTTGCAAAAGCTTCATTACAGGGTACAAACACCCCAAGTTTTGCTAATTTTTTTCATGACTCACAGCTTCCACAACCAATGAAAATTTACTCTTAAGCTAAAAAATTAAGCCTACCACACTCTTCCAGGCCTGAGGCTGCAGAAGGTATCAGCTGCAACCATCGGGCTAAATAGTTGCATAGAAAGGAGAACACAATTGATTTCAACTCCTGGATCTCGGCAAGAGACTGAGTCTTATTAGAGGGCAGAAGAATGAAAGCAGATGGGAGATTTAAACTGCATCAAGTGATTTAAAGATGCATGGATGAGCCTTTTATTACATGGGATGATTGATGATGCACCAGCCACCAATGCTAACCACACTTGNCCAAAGACGGAAACATGGCTATGCCTGGCTTTACTGTGTTGTTTTTAGCGTGTCTGCCTCTCATTTGGTCTTACATGTTTACTTTTCTTCCTTTTTAATGTAAACTGCACCACCTGCCTCAGCATGAGAGTCAGCATGCAAGGCTCAGTAAGAGCCTGTATCAACATTGACTGCAACTTTAATACTTGAACCATTTTAGGAATATTATCTGCCTGGACTGTAATCTGCCTCCAGACAGACAAGATAGCGGTGTGTTGATGCTGTGTGCTCCTGCTTATTGTCAGCACTCTTGACAAATATGTTTTATTTCCCTTTGAGTCTGCACCAACAAGCCAGAAGGTGCCGGCAGTGTCTGCATTCAGGTCTTTCATTCTTATCTGCATCAGGTCCTGGGGGTGAGGAATTTACCGCATGTAAATGTGTTGGCTTGTTTTGATTAAACATGCTGTGGAAAATCCAAATTTGACATCTATACAGCCACAGGCAGAAAGCAACAGTATTTCCACCACGAGTAGTATAATCTGTTGAAGAGCCTTATTAACCATACCTGTGCCTATTGTGGACTGGATGAAAATGAAGAGTAATGCTACTGCACTCACGAAAAAAATGACCAAGACTGGTTTTCGTTCACACCCTATGCCTGTGTCAAAGACCTAGTGGTCTGCTAATGAGAGTACTGGACTCTTTTCTCCCATTGCTAAGTCAGCGTGTTGAACTGAGGTTTTTGAAATCCCATGAAATCGTGGTTAAAACTGTCATCCAGTGAATCTGACACCGATGTCTTCAAAGATTGCTCCAAGCATTTTGGTCTGAATTTTCTTTCTGCTTTGCCTCTGAAAACTCATAACTATTTACCACAGCAAGTGGGTGATGCCTAGGGATACATTTTGGGGCACTAAATCCTGATCAACAGCTCCAGCAAAGAGTTCTCGAGCTTTTGTGGGGCATCAACTACCCGGAGGTCGCCTCTTCCTCTTACAATGACAGTTTGGGTTTGCAATTTTGACGGTGTTGATCTCTTTCAGGACGCTCCCAGCTGAGGCTGGCTTAGTTCACAATTCAGTCTCAAATTTATTCCAAATATGTGACGGCCAAATGACGGTGATGTTTAATTTGTGGTTGTGGATGTTCTAAAGGCTGTGGCTGGAGAAGCCCTCCTGTGCATACGCCCCTGTCATATTTCACAGACCAAACCTCTCAGTCATCCAAAACCCACGGCGTTCCTGCCATCTCTGGAGACTTCTGTTCAAAACTGTCCTCGAAAGTGAGTTAAGGGTTTTGGAGATGCATATGGTCCCTGATGGTTAGAAAAACAAACGTATGGAGGATGCAGAGCACAGCAACGTGGTGGGTAACTTTTCTGACCACCTATTTGGAGACCCCCATAACTGCTGTTGCTCTACCGATGTCAATTAACTAGCTTTGCATGCAGGCACTTCAATCTCTTGTCCTGAACTGTGCTCTGGATCGATGCTACTGGTAGCAGGTAGTTCTGATTTTTTTAGTGCAATGCAAAGGTCAGCTTTTCATGTCTACATGGGATAGCATTAAGGAAAATGAAGGTTTAGGAGGACAGAGGACAAGATAGCTAAAAAGTTTGCTGTGCCAGCTCTTCATTGGTTTCTTAAAGAGGCCACACTGCTGGCACAGATACATGGACACAGGGCTAAGCACCATTTGGGCAGTTTGCTATAACCAGCTTCTTGGTGCTTCCCCTTCATCTCTGCTGAGTTCCTGGATGAAAGACAGTCAATCCAGCCCAGGCTACTTCATCAACAGATTGAGAACAAGTTTCTCATGTAGGCTGACTCTTGCTTTTTGTCAGGCTTTTTTATTGGCAGAGTGAGAAAATAGGGTTTGCTTCCTTTTTGTTTTGTTTTTGTTGTTGTTGTTGTTTGGGTTTTTTCATTTTTTTTTTGTTTTTTCCCCCAAGAGACTACCCCATTGGAATTGACTCCACAGAGCGTTTTGTTGCAGGAGAGTTAACATACTTTAGAGGGAAGATGAAGGCATTTGAGCTCTCAAATTGTGAGAGTATGCCATAATCTCTAAAAACCCTAATGATTTTTAGAAATTACGTAACCAGTGTTAAATAAAGAGGCAAACTTTTGGATGTCTCCCACTTGCACTGTATGGCTACATCTAATAATAGTAGAGGTTTCTTGTGAAATGCCTTCTCCTTCCATAAAGTTTGTTTGTAGAGCAACACAACAAGGTACATGCACTGAACCAATTTTAGAGGCTTTGTATAATACAAGTGCCCCTATCAGAAACCTTGCAAACTTTTTGTATTTACCAAAAACATTTGCTGGCAAAAAACAACTGTGTATTTTGTTTTCACAGAACTGGAGAACACTCTTCTCTCCAAGTTTCTTGTGCTTTTCGGAGTATTCTCCTGCAACGTCTATTTGTGTGTACCTGCCCTTGCAGGCAAATCTCAATTAAATGAGAAGACCACCTAAACCTCCATGCCCCTTCCCTGCTTAAGGAGACAAGTGAGGGATAAGTAGCAGGAGGAAGAGTAAGACCCATATACATTTCAGCATAGGGAAACCAACATTTAATTCTGCTACTGTAAATTTGGTAAAATTGAGGCTAACTGCTGTGTGCCCCTTCCCAGGTGAGTGTCCAAACTTCTACAGGTATTGCCTGTGCTGAGGTTTCTCTCTCCCATCATGTTCCTTCCTTAAAAGCTCAGTGGTACTCCTTCTCATCCGTGCCACCTTTTGCGTAACTTGGTCTTCGTACCGTTTTCTTGGACCTGGGCCATGTTCAGTTCTGGACAATAAGAATTTCTTAGCCCGCTTCATCGGCCTTACAGCCCAAAGAGAGGGAAGTAGTGCATTTACAATTTTAACATTTGAGAATGCTAAGACTGATGTGAAATGATCAGCAAAGCCTTGTGAACACTATTTCTCTCGTTTCATGTAATTGTTCTCATGAATGTTCCACTCATATCGGCATTAGAGGCACAGAACCCATTGGATCTATGGGTCACTTTCTAGCCGAGAGTTGTAGCAGTTCACAAAACCTATTTTACTATCAAGAGAGCTAAGCCTATGCAATGGCACTTGCCACATTTCCACTTTCCTTTCATTTCCACACTGAATTACATGGAAGAAGTCAAATGAGTAAGTTTTGTGGTTGTGTTATTGTTAAATTATTTGTTAGTTTGAACAGGAGGCACCAAGCACTCCTCTTGCTGTCTTTGGAGGAAGTTCAGGCTATTGCATTTGTTGTGCTGCTCGGATGAACCTACTGCCACACACAAACACAACAGAGCAGAAGCTGAATACCATTCACAGTTCCTGAAGAAGCTTGTTACGTACTGGGATCAGCATGAACCTGAAAGTGGATATGGAGGTTTATTTATTCTCCTTTCTCTTCTTGGATGGCAGGGGGGGAGGCATTTCTTCCTTTTTCTCTTGTTTTTGAGCAGTGAACAAAACAAGATATTCACGTTCACCTTAGTAAATGGATGGATGTTCCCCTTGTTGTAAAAATAAGCAGCAGTCAATGGCTCAATGTGTGGCCGTAATAAGATACATCTATACATCACATGTGTTTTCAGACAAAAGAAGAGAGAGTAAAGGCCTGACTCTAAGTCAGGAGGAGCTCTGTGGAAGTCAGCAGCATCAGTTCTGGTAGGTTATTTATGCTGCTGTTTCCCACTCATGTTTGATTGCGTGGTTCAAATCACAGCAATCTGTATTACCCATTTCTAAAGTTCTCAGAAAGTCCTTCTACTTTCTGCCACCATCTCATGCTTACATGGTCCTCCCTTTGCCAGAAGACCACTGTCTTCTTGTCACTGTGACAGGTCAAAATCTAAACAATAATTGTGTTCTCATGTGCTGTGCCTGATTTTTGTCATGGCAATCATTTTGTCATCGTTTCCTTGCATCTTCCTTTCTGGCACCTATTCTGGGGCAGAGATTGTGTGTTTTGTGTGCACAAAACACACAGGGCCCTGAGCTTGTGTTCCCTGATGCTGCAGTAATGATAGCAGTCATGATGAAAATCCTCTCTTTCAAGTGTCATGTTAGATCAGAATCCAGGGACTGTATTGCCAACACTTGGTAGGGAAACATATGGGCACAGAGGAGAGATGAAGTATTTTCTTCTGTGAATTTTCTTCATGGAAGGAGAGTTTCATTATATGCACATGCTAGCGTCATCATTTGATGGTTTTGGTGGGATTGAGCTCAATTAACTTCAGTTGTCCAAAAGGTAAGTATCTAACGTAAACTAAACTTCTTTGCCTCTCTCTGTTGTTGTTGTTGAACATCATGTTCTTTCAGGGAGTGTTTCAACTTACATATCTTGAAATGGAGTATATTATTCATCTGTCCCTCTGGTGACTACTGCCTATTGAGTCAAGATAAGTAGTTTAGATTAGAAGCTGAGTTTGTAAATAGCAAAAATTGGGCAAAACAAATCCCAGCCTAAATCCCTGGTATCTAGACTGCTGGGATCTTTCTCAGACTGGCAGATTCTGTGGTCAGGGACACAGAAATTACGTCTGAAATGAGAAATTCAGGTGAATATGGGGGAAACATGCAAAACAGCTTGCTTTGAGATTATAATTCTTTAACCAGGTGTAGGAAAAGCTGGAGTTAGAGCCTTTCAAGCAACATTTATAACCTGCAATAAAACGTTTGCAAGATTAGGATTGGTTTTTCTATTGTAGAGGGTTGATATTGCTACAGAAATCAGAAAGATAACAGGTCAAACAATGGGTTTTATAACCTGGCAAAAATGACATATTCTTTTATGTCCAGGGCATTGTTGCTCCGCCTTTCTCTGGCGAACAGGTATCTGAGAATTGCGTTTCATCATCTGAAATTTATTGAAACATTGCCTCAATGCATGCAGGATCATTAGCTTCGCTCTCAGTAATGCAACCTTCCTTTCCATGCCATGCCTAGGTAGAGATGCAAACACCTGTATCCCACCTCCTGATTTCCACACACAGGCACAAGACGTACAGGTTTCAGAATATCTTGGGGAGTCCCTCGGTGGATAGTTTAGGTGTTTGATCTACAGCACACCACGCCAGCTGGCTGTGAGCTGCAGCACTTCCAGACCAGACTTGCTCTCCAGCCGGACAGCCAGAAATACAGGTGGAGCGGGTGCACGTCTGTCTGCACCTGGCTGTCTAGACACTGTGTTGCTATGAGCTATCATCTGTGTTGGTAATAACCATTGCCCTTCAAGCCGTCCCTTTGAAGACCACAGCCGCCTTATATTTTTGCTGTGTTTGTTTAGAACATGGCCTCAAAAGATAAAAGTACAAATGAAATTTGGTTTCAGGACACAATCTAGCTGGCAGCAATGCAGTGAAATGGAAAGGCTTTGCTGAGTGTTTAGCCTCCTTGCTCTATGGGTTTCAAACCCAGCACAGTTATGGGTTCAAAGCTATGGAGCTAAGCAAACTGGTTGTGTCTCATGGTTACATCCCCTTGCCTGCGTGGAGTTCATCTCCAGATCATGAATTCTTTGGGAAGACAGGCCAGGGCTGGTTCTGATCCAGTGGAATTGGGTTTAATCTGGTGATTTTTGCACTAGGATCTCAGCAGCTTCACCCTTTCCAGGCTGCAGGAAGAGTATCCATGACTAATGTCACTGTAAGCATCTGAAGAATGTGGTCATGCAAGTTATGCCCTTTCTTTTAGTAGGCACCCCTTCTGTTTTTAAAATAATGCACTATTTGGGGCTTTGTTCATCGATTGATTATATTTTTTACTTTATCTAATGCTCTGTTATTAATTTCTGAGGCCCGTTCAGGTTCTTTGGTCCATCCACAAAACAGCCTAAACTCTGCTTTGAATTCCAGGATGCATATGTCCATCACCTATGCTGTCCTCTTAACACCACTTCTGCTGTAGATAATACTCTTTTCCATAAGAAATAAAATTATATGACATTGCATCAGCTCAGGTGCCTAATTACATTTACTGATCTGATTTGTTATTAATGTCTTTAGGATCTTGACTTCATCCAAGGTCATAGTTATGGACTTTTCCAGAAGCTGTTCCTTATTCCTTTCTTATAGTGTCTGACAACTTTCTATATTTCATAATTTTCCATATTCCTGAGGTACCTCATGTCTGAAAGACATTGTCAGCGTATTTTATTTACCAGAGAAACAGATTATTAAGGAGACTAAGTGGATAATTAATTGCTTGGGAAAAAGACTTGACAAAAGAAACTGAGTTTGAGAAAAGGAGACATACATGGGAAAGGAGTTATTAATCTCCCACATTTATTTTGCGCTAGGAAAGCTTTGACAAGAACACTCTACAGAGGGTACCTGTCTCCAGCTACAATAAAATATATTTTCTAATATAGAAGATTTATATTTAGTACTTGCAGGAGAGACACAACCTGCTTTTTTGCACACATGGTGATCATGTCTAGAAAGCAAAATATTCTTGTTGGATGTGATCAGAAGAATCCACAGTAGTAGGGAGCTGTACCTTCAGATACCTGGTTTGCCTTCTAAATACTTCCCTTAAGAGGTTCTCTGAGACTGCAGTGAGAAAAAGCTTCAATTTCTTCTTGTTGTACTCTAAATTATAATTTTCACAAATGTGGAAGAGTCACAGCCTTCCAGTTACCTCTTGTAAGTGTGAAATTCTAGTGCCAGAGACATCTTGTAATGCAAAAAATATCTCAACCCCTCAAGAAAAGAGGCAAAAGAGGAACAGCCATTTATAAAAAGAGATTTTCTTACCGAGTTAAGCAGAAAGGGTGAATGCTCTTCATTATATCCATCTTACACCTTAGTCTAATCTTTTGAATATAAATAATATAGAGATTTTGCATATGTAAGTCAATATAATGGTGGTAGACGTAATGATTTCTTTGTAAAGACATGCGATGTAGACTTGCTTCCTAAGATTCAACTATGTAAAGTGTCCCTTTGTGTTCCTCCACGTATTTGAGGCTTTCCTGAAGGGGAGAAGAGAAGCTGTAGGTAGCTGACATGTTAGCAAAACCCTGAAGATTTTGTTTTTTCTTTTTCAGGTAATATTAAGGTCTTGAGCAATAAGTTTGCAGGACTTTAGAGTATCTGACCTTAGGATTATGGGTATATTTTGGTCTATATGGAATTTGTCATGATGTGATATAATCACCTTCTTTTTCCATGTATCCTCTGAGAAGACAGCCTTCCATTTCTGCTATTTGCTGTCTTGTCACTCTTGTGACCGTGGATGAAAATACATTTCTGACAGAGTCTATGGGTCCCTGAGCAAGTTGCTTTTCCTGATGGACAGAGTAACGGGAAATCCCCCATTGCCTACCAACATCCTTCTGTATGTTTTGCAAGATTTATAGGTTTTAGTTATGGACAATATTTTGTTTCTGATCCATTCTAGCTCATTTAGACCTGTGACATTTACAATTTACAATTTTTTGGATATTTCCAAGAGCTGGTGTTTTGAGCAATCATTAAATGAGCAATATATTTTGATGTTGGATGGATTGTCCCTTTCCCTTCCTGATCTCGGGAAAGACCACATCCCATGAACTGCCATTTTGAGATAAGCATGGTTGTGTGCAAAAAGCCCTGGTTAATGACAATGAACAACTGCATGGATGTGGGTCCTGGAGAATGGTGTGGACAGACAGTAGGCAAGAGGAAAGACTTTGACCAGTGAAAACATTAAAAAGACTCATGAGTAATACAAAACAGTGTATTAATGAGTTATATGACCTTCACGATTCTGGGCACTTTGTCTAGCAGGCTGTTTTCCTGCATGTTTTGTCTTCTGCCTTCCTAAATATAAGCTTTTCAAGGAAGACACTCTGTCAGTGCTTGGGCAGCACCTTGCTTGTCTGAGAAGACACAGTAATCCAAATTCCGCTGAAGACAAAGGCAGAAACTGGACTAGAATGAAGGAAATTACATTTCATGCTCTAGCTTTAAATCATGTCAGACATGATAGCTGAGTATCCCCTAGTCTGAGCCTGGCATAATGAGTGCAGCCCTGAAAAACAAGAAAGATGATATTTAATCATATTTTTCTTTGAAATGTTAAGCTAATAAAAGGCATCGTTTTCTTTGGTTTGTGTTGTTTAAGGGATAACTACTACCACACCAGGCTGAAGGTATTAAATCTTTCCTGTTCTTCCTGCTACCTCTGTGACCACATCCAAATGCCCAAGAAAATTTATCAAGCTGGAGGCATTTTGCTGTCAGTTTAGCATCCTAAAATGAGCTGAGAGCAGGCTTAATCCAGCTGGTTTTGGGGTATTTAACTATGTAGTCTGATGGTGGTAGAACAGTTGCAGATGCGCAGTGTAATTATGTCTGTATGATCCTAATTNTTTGTGAGATGGTGAATTTATAACTGGACTGGGGACTGCTTTGGATTCTTATCAATTCTTTCACAATTTATAGCATATTATTTCCTCTGCAAATGGATTTCTAGCATACAATTTGTTTACGTTGTAATCTCACCAGTTTTTGTGGAAGAAACATTTAAGATGAAAAACTGTCTTTGAAGTAGAAATGAAAGCAGTTAGTTCAGCAGTTTAAGGAGCTGGAACTGATGAACGTTTCTATAATTTATTACTTGAGGAATGCCATACTTGTATCTGTGAGAGACGGGTCACCTTATGAAACTCACATGGGAGAAAGGACGTTATCCCTGTGGCACCCACAGTGGAGGTATTCCAGATCTGGACAGCGATGTTCCAAAACAGAATGTACGTGGGGCAAAGCATCCAGAGCTGCTCCTGGAAGTGCCTTGACAAGTGGAAAATGTTGCTTAATAAGTGTAAGGTCAAGGTTTTGGCTAATACACTTGCTGATACGCCACAGGAGCTGCTTTGCCCCATGTAGACTGCCTACTAACTCTCCATGCCATGACTGCTCATCTAGTCATCACTTATTATCACTGTTCACGCTGCTGGCTGCTCATTAAAAGTGGGGAGAAGAAGCATGTGGTTTGTAATGTCAGGGAATTGGTACAGGCACAGATATTTATGGAGTATAAATCAGTGTAGTCTTGTGAATTCAGTTAAGTTAAGGCATTTTTTTTTCTTTCCTCTGGTACATGAATCTTTCTTTCTTAGTCTCCATGGTTGTAGAGAAAAGGTAGGAAATATGACCAAAATACATCCAAAATAGGACATCTAAAAGCTGAGAAGGCAAACAAAATGAAGGCAAAATTTATTTTAAGTCCAATGTCATGTTGGTAGTCTAATTCCTATGTATTTATTTTGAGTGGACAGGAACAACGTTTCTCTTTGCATCTTCTTCACCTCAGAGCCACTGATCCTGAGAGAAATATCTCAGCTTCCAGCTAAAGTATTTTCTGGGAGATGCCATTTTATGACAATCAATCAATCAATCAATCAATCAATCACCCAATGTTTTTGGATACATCTATTTTTTGTACGACTAGTATTCTTAAGTCAAAGCTTCAGCTTTCTGTTGGAAAACCAGTATCACTTGAAAAATTTCACCTGAACAGTTTGGAAGAATATAGAGAAATGTCAAGAGACCATCAAACAAAATGCCAGAAGTTTGAGTTTGAAGTCTGAAATGTAACACAGGGGAATCACACACTTCAAGGAACTGCCAAAGGGAATGGTCTGCTAGCACTACTTCAGGTGGGAACTTAATGCTAGTAACAAAACATCCCAACTACAAGAAACTACAATCATGACAACAGAAATAAAGATTTTGTGCTAGAAAGAATATTTTAGAGGGGTGGAGAAGGAAACCAACAAGGTCACTTAATATTTATTCTTCCATGAGGCCTTCCTATCATTTCCCTCCAAAATATTAACATAAAATGCTCTGCAAAGGGGGACAGTGCTGTACTTTGGATCTGCTTGCAATTCACAGGCAGCTGTCCCTTTTAGTTTGCTGAAAAAAGCAAACCCATAAAATACCGTGAACAATTTTCAAGCGGGGAGCTTTCACAAGCGCTTTGTTCAGACACCAATGATGGGTTAAACCGACCTGGTACTAGAAAGTTGACATTTTACTTTCAAAAGGACAGTTACAGCACTGATATTTTCACTGACAAAATGTCAAAACCATGAGTCCAAAAAGATAAAGCTACTACTGCGTGTGCCCTGATTTATTGGGTAGTGAATGTTGTGAGTACAGATCTGGAGGCATACAGGACCTACGACTAAGAGCGAGCTGTGTGCAGGGCGGTACTTCTTAACTTTTAGTTTCTGACATATACCACGTTGAAACATTTTCTCAGAACATTGCTCGTTCCTGTTCCCAAAACTGCTGTTTACTGAGAGGAAAATTCAAAGCCCAAAGTTCAGCAAATAAAGCCCGAATTGTTTCTGTCTGCTTTAGCAGCCGCTGTTCCTCATTTTCGTTTCCCCTCCCTTCTCTCCTGCTTCCATTGCTCCTGTTGTTTCAGCTGCTGCTCCGTTTCCCTTTCATCTTGTCAGTCCCCGCCAGCAGCGAGGGCCTGAGTTCCCATTCCCCTGGGGCTGGGGGCAGCTTTCCCGTGCTTTGCCGGTACTGCTGAGGTGAACAGGCCATCGCATTGTTTATCTCCTGCGATACCACTTTCTTTGTGGTTCTTCACTCATACACGCAGTGCCCCCTTCTCTCCTTCTGAGAGCATACAGCATTTCCCGGTTTCGGGAGAGATTGAACACCAGCGTCAGCAGGATGTTTACCTGTTGGACTTCGGTCATGCTGAGGACTCAGCTGTACAGGAGGCTTTCATCTTCCTAGAGCTGGAGCCAGGTGCATCCGCGCGGAGAAGATGAGCAGGACTGTGGTTGGTTATTTGCAAGGATGCTGTTGCAGACCGTCATCTCTGAGGGACTTTGCAGGTGGAGGCCATCTGCACTCTGAGACGCCAGCTCAAACCTTTGTCTCTTTAGGCAGAGGCTCATTCCTTGCCAAGTTGTGACCCCACCACCTCTTTTACCAAATGAATAAGAAAATGCTTGTGTTCATGGTTCATGTATGTTCCTCTAGACATAAGCTCCACAGGCTTTCCATCTACCTCTTCAGCTGACCACAGCAACTAATATTGGCAGGTCACTGCCAGCAATGCACTTTGCTGTCGCTCAGAGGACCCCCCAGAACAGAAGAAAGTGGAACATGTTTTCTATGCTTTGGAGAACCAGGGAGAAGGACCAGATGTGAAGTCCCCAGAACAGTATGGAAGAATGCCAATTACGCAGGTGATTTTCACATACAGAGTAAAAAAGAAAACATATGTTGGTACATGTATGTTCTTGCTCACTGTTTACAAGTGTTGGAAAGAATTGTCACTGATTCTTGTCTTATTTAGTTTATTATTATCAATCTGATAAAACCAACAAAATTATCTATGGTATTCGGACAAAGCATTCCTTTGTTTTGCTTCTTTCTCTCTTTCTCCTTTTTTTTAATAACTAATGTTCCTATTAGCACATTTTTATTATATAAGCAAACAGGTAAACATAGAAATATCAACTGATGAATTCAGATTTTTTTATTAAAACTGGGGACTATGAGTTCAGACACAAGAAAATTTTCAGTGGTAAACAAAGACGCACAGAGCCTGTACTTATTATTACTCATAGTCTGTATGGTTAGGAAAGATGGACACTTATTTCATAGCAGAGAAACCGTGTAGAAGCTATGGTAAAAAAATGACACAAATAAATGGCAAGGCATGGAGTATTTTTTTCTAAAAGAAGGGCTCAGCCAAACATGAGCAAATCCAAGTCTTGTTCATTGGTGTACTTATTAAATGGGTAAAACTATAATAAGGTACTAAAAAATATTGACAATGTCGTAAATGCATAAGTGGAAAATGTGACACTGAAAAATAAAGTCAAAACCAAACCCATAAATTCCCTTTTTGCTCAAGGTAGCTAGCAAATACACACACAACTGTGGGCCTTGCTTAGTGTTGTTTTAACCTAAATGGAAAAAGAACATTTTTGCTAGGCTTTTTGGCAGAGGTATGAGAGATGCCTGTGTGGGAAACCAAATAAAAAAACTGACCAAATTGAAAGTAAGGAGAAATAAATATTAGCAAAAAAAATAAAATGAAAGGACAAGTAAAAGCTGGCTGTGAATGTTAAATAGCACCTTGAATGAAGTTCCAATTCTCGTCTGTGATTTATTGATACAGTCTCTGGGCACTTGCGGTTTATTTAAACAGGAAAAGTAGTTGCTATGTACAACTACCATTGCTACTCAGCAACCTGTGGAGTTACTGAGAGCTGCGACGAACTCCTGAAAGCAGATTTACCACTATGAAATTAGTGGCTTCTGGTTGTGGCAATATCTACTGTTGACAATTCTTACCTCTGATTCCCCTCCTGATATGCTTCATTGCTATAAATCAGATCGTATTATTTGCTGAAGGACCTGGGAGAATGATTTGTAGTATGAGGGTGAAAGGTTTATTTGCTGATCTCACTCAGGGATCAGATGTGCAGAGCCTGAATAGCAGAG
Source organism: Pandion haliaetus (assembly GCA_013401275.1). Lineage (NCBI taxonomy): Eukaryota > Metazoa > Chordata > Aves > Accipitriformes > Pandionidae > Pandion > Pandion haliaetus. The sequence goes on along the minus strand of VYZV01040980.1, from coordinate 187,847 downwards.
TAACCTGACCTGCAATTTTAGAGGATATTGTGGAAGAACTTCTGCACTCTTAAAATCAACAACTATTATTCAATCAAGATAATGAACCATAGGAATTAATTCAGTGGTTGTCAACTGGAAAGACTAAGAACAGAAGAGCAGGTATTTACAACCCATCCTACAAAGAATTAGAGGATGCTTGTAGGTACTTGAGAATGTAACACTGAGCCTCAGGGTCTCAGCTTTGTGAATACACTTGTGATGGCTTACCAACCTTAGAACATTAAGGAATGTAACATTAAGATAAATGAGAGATGTTAAACGAGTGCTTGGATGTCTATGTAACCTAAAATCCTATAAGGGAAAGGAAACGTCAATGAATTGGGACCCTTTTAATCCAGCATCAGAGCACCCACGAGGAGTAGAGGAGGGAGAGCTCTTATATGTGATCGGAGGAAGATGTGAATTGCTTCAAAAGCATCCTCACTGCAGCCCCTTGGATAATACCACCTTGAATGGTCACTTCCTTTAGTGTCCCCATCTGGGCATGACTTAGGTATGTGCATGCTCTTTTTAAAAGCCTTAAAACCATAGATCATTGTTGGTGCCGCAGGGCCTTGTCTTTGCCTTGGACAGAACCAAGAAGACAACCTAGAGGACTTCCTGCTGTTTCTATAGTGACTGACATATTTTCATTTTCTCTTCAGCGAGGTCCAGGAAAGGGATAAGGTATGGTTGCACTATTCCCACTGCAAGCTCTGAGGCATCTCTGCATTGCACCACTCTTCTGAGAGGGATGTGTCCTGTGCCAGGTGTAGCCTAGCTCGTTATTGTCCTGCTTCAGACACTGCTGCAGAAAAGCAAAGGGATGAGATGTGAAACGCTCAGCTGTGATGAACCCTCACTCCAACTTGCCCATGTCGGGGAAAGAGTGCTCTGTGGTGACGTCTCCTCCTCCTGACGCTGTTTGCAATTTGTGTATAGCCTGTGACAGGGGTTGCAACCACTTAATAGGTAGAAACACAAAAAAATTTGCTGACCCCGGTAGAAGAGTGTACCAATAGGAGTGTAATTAAATGCGATGGATTTACCAAAGATGTAATGCTAAGAGAGGAGGAGCCTGTAATCTTTTGAGCAATATTTGCTTCAAATTAAAATGACTTGCTGATAGGTGCCCAGCATGTATGTGAGCAAGGCAGAGATTTGCAGACAGTGGGAGGTTGCAGTTCAGAGACTCTGTATGCTTAAGTGGCCTGGTGCTCTGTGCTGCAGAGGTGTTTGCACCAGCCATAAGTATGCTGGCTCAACATCAGGAGCAGCAAATACCGTAGCGTGAGAGAAGCTGGGCACAAACTGGGGTAGAGCGGTACACAGCTTCCTGCATCTGCGCTAATTCTCCGCTGCCGGCTCATGTATCTACCTGACCTTGTCCCATGCCACCAAAATGTTGCAGGCTGGAGGACTATCAACAGCTGGCCAAATGTCCCTCTTGCACGATAGTGACTTTCATGAAAGGTGTCAACTGTGGTTTTGTTCTGTGGTATTATGACACCTTTATTGCAAATAACAATGTGTATAATTGAGACTTCCTTAAATGATCATGGATTTCTTTTTATTATGAGGTGTAAGTAAAATTATGACACTTGAGTAAAACCGTTCTTTTACTAAAAATGTGTGGCATGCACATGGAGTATGAGACACTGGGCGCCTAATCCTGTCTCTCCAATACTGTTTTAGACACGTCTGAGTGTCAAAAGCCATTTGTTTGAGGCTGTCAAATATATAAAAGGACTATGGGAAACCTACCCTCTTCAGAGCATAGCTGCGGGACAGCTGGGATATTTGTGAATGTACATATACTTTTGGACACCTTTAGGTGTTAGATGCTCATGTGTAGGTACCTGAATCTACCCACTGAATCACAGAGGCTGGAAACACGAAAATGAAACCAAGATGTTGCTCCGTGAAATGAAAGATTGCAGAAGCATGTGGGGATGAGCGTTCAAAACTTGTAGTCTTTGTCAGGACAGGTCTTCTAAATGGTTAATTGCCTGATATTGTGCTACCTGGCTACCTCTGCTTGGGTTTGGGCTAAGAAGTTGCTCTGAGCATGATGTACCAAAGGGGAGACTATGCCAAGAAAGAAAGAGTGGAAGTTCCACAGCAGAACGCTAAGAAGAGGAACTGAAAAAAAAAGGGG
>VYZV01040980.1:137414-185286 GCA_013401275.1 Pandion haliaetus | reverse complement strand
AGCAAATTCATGGTGTTTCATCTCCAGAGCTTCCTGAGTCTTGGCCATTCCGAAGATACTATGTCAAAGAAATATTTCAAATAAATTCTTCAGAATTTTATTCAATCCTTGCAAGTTATGTTCTCTAAAACTTTGATTGTTCTTTTTTTCTCTCATTTCTCTTCAGTTAAGCCACTTCTCAAAGTTCTGTGCAAAAAAGTGGGCACAAAATTCCAATTGAGGTCATACCAGTAGAGCAGCAGGACTATTTCACTTGTTTTTCAGGATGCAAGTCTTTTTTAGGTGTCCCAGGGTAGTGTTAACTGTTTTCTGTAACAGCATGTTAAACTTGTGAGCCACCATCCATTCCCAGAGTCCTTCCTCTCCAACCACAAGCTCCATACCTGAATTTGTGCAGCTGATCATTCCTGACAAAGGAAAGTAGTATGGCTCTCAGCCCTATTTTTTTCTTTCAAAATATCAAGATCATTTTCAGTCTACATCTTTCATCAACAGGTATTTGAGAATTATTGTGTGCAAATTTAATATGCATACTTTATTCCTTCATCCATTTTTTTAAGGAAAACACTTGCAACCAAATGAAAACAATTAGAGTAAAATTAATAAAATATTGAAAAACACACGTAAAATCTTGAGAGATTCTTTCAGTTTAACAAGAGGAATCAACAAACACCCTCCAGGATCAAAGCCTTTGACAGTTTTCAAGTAGGTCATAGTATTTTCTTCCAGTTTGTTTATAAGAATATTGCATGAAGTGGCATCAGATGCTATAAATAAGTCATGATATTTTCTAAGAGTAACAGGTTTCATGGAATCATGACAAATCTAGTTTATTTGATTTGTCTTGGCTTCTTCTAGACAAATCTGTTGCCTGTTTATTTTATTTTTTCTGGCATCCAGGTGGTACAAGTAGTGTGGCTATTTATTCTGGTACCTCACTTTTCCTGTCCCCTTCTTCCCTTTTAAAGAGTTACATTTGCCCTTTTCACCTCTTCTGGTGCTTTGCTCACAGACTGTGGATTTTCTGAGAAATAAAGATTCAGAAGGTTCCTCATCCAATTCCCTCAACCCCCTAGAAGAAAGGTTATCAGACCCAGCCTGCTTGAAATAATGAAATTACCTGTATGCCCTCTTACCTTAAGGTAATGTCTTGCCTTGTTGTCACATGTGTTAATCAGTCTGTCCTGATGCTGAATTGTCCCTACTTAGGTATTTAAACTACGTTCAGGTGAGAGTGGGTTAATGCTAGCAGTGAATCCACTTTGTACTGGAGTGCAAATACTGCAGCACAAATAATTGTTCGGATGAGAAAACCTTAGTTCCTTCATATGGCTTCGCTCTTGAAAGAATGTTGTAAAAGCAGCTTAAAAGATGTTCACATCTTATGTTAATAATAAACACTAGTTTGATCAACATAGTGCTAAGTAAAGAGGGAGCTCAAAAGAGGAATATTTAACCTAAAGATTTAGGCTCCTATAGCCAAGCCAGCTGCTGGGAAGACAATCTTGACCTTAAGTACCTAAAAACCATGACACGGAAGGACAAGCCGAGACATGCAGGGTCTCATTTTGCTGTGATAAGGATTTTTTACCTGCACATGAAGAAATTGGTGACAGAAATTAACAGCGGTAGATCCCTCGTCAGTGTTGGCAGCAGGATGGGACAGCGGAAGGTGGAGGTGTGGGACAGGACTCTGCTGAAATCTCTTTTACATGGGTCTCAGGAAACGGAGAGATTGCATTGTAGGAGGGGATGAATTTGCACAGCTCCAAAATCTCCCGTAAAGGGGATAAAGAAAGATCTCTGTAAAGAGAGCACCATATCTCACCAACAGTAAATGACATAATTCTTACACTGAATGGTACCATTGTGTTTCTGAAGCTTGATCTCATCAAAGGATATCACCAGCTGCAACAAGCTTCTGCTTTCTATCTGCCAAATGTTTCAGCACATACTGGTCTGAGACGGTATGAAAAGCGAACATCTGGAGTTTATTCAGCCACAGAAATTTTTCAAGATATGCTTCCACGTATTATTTTAGTACACCTCCAGTATCTTCAATGGCACTGATGATTTCACAGAACATGACATAATCCATAAAGTCATGTTTCACTGTCTCATTGTGTCAAAATTCCCCTCAGTAAACAGAAGTGCTTCTTAAACAAAGCCATCCTTCAATTTTCGATCATATTGTTCACCCAAGTGAACGCTTTTTAACCTGAAGAAGGTAACAGCAACTGACACAGCAATAGCTCCCAGAGATGCTAGGGAAGGTCAGGTTTTTCTCATGGGCAGTCCACCCTTGGTTTTTCAACATTAAGGCATCTTTTTATGGCAACTTGATATTCATACATCTTTCTACTGTTTGCCTTGTTCATCTAAGGAAAGGTTCGTGAATAAGTTCTTTTAATATGCCAGCTTATAAACAAAAAATATGATAAGAAGCATACTGAAAGAGGAATGTTTCTGAGGAAAAAAAGAAAAAATTGTAAGACAACATTTGCCATTAAGGATTTGGCTGCTTTTGAGTCAGCGGTATAACCAAGCAAGCTTTAATTAATTTGCTTACTGCTTGGGGAGTGGCTATGCAAGCACAGACTAATAGCCAAAGCATTTGCCCAGTGTCTCAGGCACATTTTGCAACCTGTGCTAACTAAGACCTGTGCTAATAGGCTAACAACTAAGGTTACATCGTTATGTTGTTAGCTATAATCAAGCTACAAGTAAAGTAATACAGACTTTGTCTGATCTCTTCAGTCTGGGCAGATAACAGCACTTTTTGATCCAGATTTGTCTGTGAAACTAGCCACCGTCAATGCCACAAAGATGTTTAACTCAGCACAAGCAAGGAACTGATACGCTAAAGTAGGTGGCATATGCAGACTATGTACAAGATAAGTAGAATAAAAGGATTTTTTTTTTAAATGGGATATTTACAAAAGAAGGAGTGACAAGAGAAGGGCATAATCATGAGAGTGATTTGAGGTCTGTAAAACAAATCTTACACTGAGAAATTTAAGGAATTCACCCATTTATCTCATCAAAGAGAAATTTAGAAGGCGGTTTGCCTGCGGCCTATAATTAGCATCTTTAAGTTCTTTTGTAAGCATTCAAGTGCGTAACAATATCCCATAGTTAAAAGGGGAAGATAGAAAAAAATGAAATGAAAAGGATACTTATCTAGTCTTTTTGCAGAGAGAGCTTCTTGTTGTGACTGATTTTCACCATTAAAGTAGCTTGCCACGGCTTTTGGAAGATTCTCTGTCATTTTGGGATGTTAAGCTTAGAGTGATGTTTTCCAAAAGATGTTTAGTCTAACCACGTCATGTACTCTGAGTCTAAATCGCTGGGGTTAGTCTTCAGTCACAAAGCTTTGTTTCTATGCCTTGTTGGTTGCATGAGAGAGGCAGAATGCTGGTGAAGTGCCTCCTGCTGAACAGTTTTTTATTTAAAAGCTTAAAATATGTAGGATGGCACTGTGACCTTGAAAACTCAGAAAAATCATTGAGCTATCTGTGGTAATACATGAACTTAATAGATGATACACAGAAATCTTGTATTTCAAGGACTTCAGCTGACACACACCCCCCTAGGATTGCCAGGGGCTATTATCTGGACTACTTATCTTGTCACTTAATGTTCTTTTGATCATGTCATTGTACTGAGGCTGCAAATGTCTGTGTCTTGCACAAGCATCAAGAGGCATTCAGGGACCATAAGCAGTCTGACACCAAAGATGTAGAGTTGTCAGAATCAGTCACTTGTTGGAGACAGCAGTGGTATAGTGTTATTTAATTAATGGGAAGGTTTTCCAGAAGTGGTACTGTCTTAACTGCATTATCACACGACTGCAGTGGAAATTTTCTCTTAGGCTTACTTGCATTGTCTGTATTAATGTGATTGATCTTCACGTTATTTCTTTCAAGAGTCTGACCTAGTGACTTGCCAAATATTCAAATTCTTTCCAAACCAGGAATTACATGAAGACACCATTGTTAGAACTTGCTAAAAGGTCTGTGATACTCAAGATGTTTGTCAGGCCACGTCAGGATGGGGTCTGGCTGACAGCAGAAGGATAAAGTAGCAGTTCAGAAATACTGTTTCTAGGTACCTTCCCCCTCCCCAGTCTACATCAGGAGTAAACTAAGGCATTGTTTTGTCAACAAGTACCTGTTTGTGTCTATTCTTCCTCTGCTGCCTGTTTGGGGTTTTTGAGGGGGCATTGCAGAACCACAGGAAACTTGAGGTGGAAGGACGCCGCGAAGTTTGTCCAGGGCTGGTCTCTGTAACCAGTTTAATGAGGACTCCGGAAAATAGGATCGGTCAGGTAACCTTGAGATGGAGGGCTGGAAAGACACCCGATATCCATCCTGAATGCTCGCAACAGGGCTTTTAGTCTGTTCCCAGAGAAACCCAAGCTGAGAGGCCATTCTACTCACTGAGCTGCTCTTTGCTTTGACCTTGTAAACAGGCTCTTTTCTTTGCTGTAGCACTCGTGGTCTTCTCTTTATTTGAAAGTGTTAGAACATATTAAAGTCCAACTCTGTCTTGACATCTAATTCCCACTGGAGGAAGGATCTTGTATCCTATTACTGAACTGCCCTGTAGGGAGAACTGCAGAGACAGTGTAATAAACCATGGAAAGATCACTTGCCAGCCAGGCAATAGATGCTTGAGTTACCAATGCCAAATAGAGAATGAGGTTGTTGTGCGTGATCCAGTTTGTGATTTTCTCATTTCTTCAGATAGAGCAGAGACTGCAGAAAGAGACCATATTACCGCATTCGTCAAGGACCCCTCTTTGTTCTCCAGCGTTTGTTGTTAAGGGAACTGAAGAGGTAACGCTTTTGTGCTCAAGAGCCAGAAAAAAAGATTAAAGCCAGAGGCTTGTTTCCAAAAGTTCACCAAGTCCTTTTCTTTTGGTATGTGTCTCTGCTTCCCATAAATGGGCAGGAGGCTAACTGGTATACCCTTAAGGTTGTATTCCCATTTGAAATGATTCTTCATCAAGGGTTAGCTGTCTGGTGGGTCTTTGCCATAATGTTTGTTGTTGGTTTTGTTGTTGTGGTGGTGGTGGTGGTGTTCTGCATTTTCATTTTAATCATCTGAGAGTGACCCCTGGTGTTAAGGTGAACTTTCCACTACCTCTGCATTTATCAGAGAGCATTTCCTTGCCTGATCTGTGTGAAAGGAGTTCTCATGCAAGCCAGCACAGCTTCAATAGGGGTATTCTCTTTTGTTTTTCTGATTCTCTAGGGACTATGTTCCCTCTGTCTATCTGCCTTGCTGGGGATGTGTTTTTAACAGGCTCTTTAGCTGGGGAGCTGGTTTTCATGTGCTTTCATCTCAGGTTGCATTTATTAGTAAGAACCTTTCAAATGCAATTTGGTGTAAGCAGCTGAAGCATGCTTTTTCTTCCGTTTCTTGCTGGTGTTTCTGTGGACTTTTGTAACCACATTGTTTATTTTATACGTTTTAAATAATTATGAACTTTTATATTGTGTTACACACAATGCAAATATTCGTATGGCTTTTGTATTAGCCGGTCTTAAGTTAATAATTGCTTCAAGACAACTGGTTAGCAACAAGTTAACTTCATGCAAAGAATCAGTAAATTACACAATGGGGATATTGGGATATCTTAACGATTACCCAGCGTCCACAGCACATTCTCCGGAGTATTCAAATAGTGGCAGACTGTACCCCGCTGGGGTGAGAAAAAAGTCTCTCTCCACTAGGCAAGGTTGCATGGAGCACACGAGCACTGAGGGGGTGAAGAGGTCTGTCAGACCAGGAAAAGAGAATGTCCACCCATGTGAAGGTTTCCACCTGGTGTTTAGATGGCTGTCCTGAAGTCTGATGGGTTGCACACCTGTGGTAGTAATGCACTTTCTGCCTTCCAGTGGGGAAGAATGCAAAGCAGTGATTTGTCCTTGCTCAGGATGTTCTAGACACTCTTCTAGACAGGGATTGTTTTGGGTCTTGGTTCAAGCTTGTTACACGTTTAGCTTTAATTAGGCCTTTGAGTATCACCTTTCATATCTTGAATGGTGTGAAAAGTCAGCTCCCGACACTACGGAAATATTGCAAGTGACATCTTCATTTTCAGAGTTTGCCATTACTGCTACCTCCAAACGTCCTCAGCACTTTCCTTTTTTTTTTTCCCCCTTTTTTTGATGTATCTGTGACCCTGGGATTCATTTAATGTCTTAAAGTAATAAATCCAAACACCAAAGCTGCATGAGAGGAAGAAGCAGCAGTTGAAAATACATCCTTCGATCCCTAACCAACCCTTCTACCTTCTTTTATTATAAAGACGTATTTTTGCCCGTGAAGTATATTCTCATTGGCAACTTTGCATCCGAACATAGCGGAAAGGAAATGTTCTTTGGTTTTACCTTGGTAATTTTTTGCTCATCTCAAACCATACTCTGGGACATTTCTGACATGATATGCTGGCTGTTTATAAAATGAAGAGTGAGTTCCTTAAAAATGTTTCATAAATGTACAATGCCAGGGAGAGAAACATAAAGAAAGAATATGATTTACTTTAAAGTTATTCAATAATTACAGGTATATTATTTTTAGGTATTTAGTAATAAGACAGTGGTCTAAGCAGGACAGTGAGACAGAATTGAAATGACGGTGAGTGAAGATACCCTCAGTTTCATTAGTCCTGTAAAGATAGTGGACTTGTTAAGATTTCTGTACAGACAAATTAAATGTATTGTTATCGAGTACCTTTTCCCAAGCACATTACTGGAGATTTAAAGGATACTGTAAGCAGCATTTACATATATATGCCATTTTTTAAACGGAATGATGCTACCCAAGATAACTCATCATGCCAAGGTGAAACACACTGGTGACTTAATTAATAAGCATTCTAATTGTATTTTGTTCAATCTGAATCCCTTGCTATGAATCCTTGTCTCATTGGGGACAGGTTTTTAATGAAGGTCCCACCCAGGATGACCTTATATTCTAATTAGACTACATGTAAATGAGAGATGAGAAACTGGGGGCAATAATAGCCCATAAGCTTAAACATGGTTTGTTAGGCCTGTGATTTTTATTTCTGTAATTGGATTTTCATCTGTACGAAGCATTATTACCACCATTGCTGATGACCAGAGCAAAGTCTGCCTGGAAGAGCTCTGGGTAGAGCTGACAGCTCCAGATGAATGACCAAGCAGTTGAACAGATGATTGCTGCTGCCTTCTTTCTGGTGCTTGTCCTGCTCCTTGCTGCACAGCTGCCACCTGGCATCTGTGTGGATCTGGTATTCCTCTGCTGAGCCTGAACTGTATTCTTTCTCCCTCTCTCTCTTTTTTTTTTTAATCTATCTGCAAAGTGAATATGGTTCACCATACCGATGAGCTTTCAGGCATTTTGGAAGTGATGCATCACCAGGAATTGCCCTGCTGACTTAAGTAATCATCTTTCTGTTTGATATACAAAGAATCAGTTGTAGTTATCTGATTATACGGATAATCTTGTAGATTCTGACTAAGCAGAAGTCAGATGGGTTTCCACAGTGCAGAGCCCATGGGAGGTCCCAGGTTTGCCTGCTCTCACCAGCAGAGCTAACAGCAAACTGCTGAGCTGTAGAAACATTCCTTCTAATTTCCAATTTGCAAGGGACATATTTATAATCATGGTCTCCTTCCCTTTCTTCACACTTCCCTCATGCAAACAGAAACTAACCTAATGTACAGTTCCAAATTACTCTGGTCAGGCATTTTTGAGGGGCTTCATCTTAGGATGCCGCCTGACTTCCTGGATGGACGTTCAGCCATTGATGTGCATCTCGGATGTGTGCGTGCACGCTTTAGCAGACCGGTTTGTTACAGTGACATTGTGTCTACGAAGAAGACAGTTGCAATAAGGCAGCTACCTGCATTGGATTTTCTGCTGCTATGTGTTTGCATGGCATCACCAAAGTCATGCTGGTGGAGAATCTGGAGGGGTTCGTCTCCAGAAGCTTTACCACAAGTTCTAAAAATGAGAAATAGATGTTTACTTTCAAACAGCCATGCGTTTTGAAACATGTAGGCAACATTGCCTTACCACTTTTCCACCTCATCCTGGTGACTTTCAGTCCACTTTGCCTTTGCCTCTCCTTGTGCTACCTGTGGTAGGAGAACATTCACACACTTAATGTTCTTAGATTTTGTAACTTTTTTTTCTTTATGAATTAAATAGTATTTAATTCCAACTGGCATTGTTTATCCAAAAACAAAGCATGAGAGTGTACAGAAAAAGCCTATTTTCCTGTAAAAACTCTGATTGAAAATTGCATTTGAGCCGTGATTAGCAGCACCCTATGCTTGTTATCTATGGAAGGCTATTTGATAACATGTGTGATGAAGAGACTGAGTACATGACATACCCCATCATAAAGAACCAGTCATGGCCATCTCCCTGAATACATGTCAAAAACTGGAGGTCCAGAAGATTGAAATGCCATCGGACTTATGGTGATCCTCAGTAATGATTTAGACGCTGCTGATGGTGAAGTTGTAGCAGTGGCCTCCGCATCACAAGTCTCAGCTCAAAATTAGAAAACTTTCTCTTTCTGCAGCTCTGGAGAAACTAAATTTCTTGCCCAAGATTTAGAAAAGGCATTTGCATTCCACTAATAATCTGCAAGCTTGTCATATGTCTGTGTTTTAACAGTTTGTTATTGTTTCCACTATGACTGAATTAGATCAAGGACAAAGACAAGAAGCGATGGTTTCAAACGACAACAAGCAGTGGTTTAATAGAGCATGTGGTGGCAGATGGTACTGATTACAGGTACATGTTGGATAGACCAGGACGTGAGTCATCACTGTGTTTACATGAGCGAAACCAGAGTATCAAGAGCAACATTTACAGAAATATCCAGTAGATCAGTTGGTGAATTTAGATTATACTAAATATACATTTATAGGCTGCAATTGTTCCATCATTAAAAACTGGAAGGGAAGATATTTTAAGAAGAAATGAAGAGTACATAGTTATTGTACCATATATGGTCTCATTAGAGGGGGGCTCCAACAGAAGGGGATTGAAGAGTAATGTGCATTTTATTTTGAGATTAAAAGGTCAGTTCTGCATCAAAATTGAGTAATTGGTTTAGGCAGAAGGAGAGGTCGGATGCAGAACAGACACTCACCTCTCTATCCAGCACTGCCAAGCAAACCCCCTCCGTTGGAGGGACACAGCTACGGTCTTTGAGGTAAAGTGGTGGCAGCAGTGGAAATCAAGCATGAAATTAAGTCACAAGAGGTCAAACAGAATTCTCATTTCAGTCATCACAGACAAGTTTTATGGTCCAAGAAACAGCACCTTAAAGGCCTTTAGCTACATTTTTAAGAGGTAGACAACTCTCCAAGTGTGTTTCTCCCACCAAGTCACGAATAGTGTAATAAAAACAGTCCTTATTAAAATAAAGCACTTGAAGTATGTTGTCAGAACGTATATGAATCAAGGGGTAAGGCTTCATGGAAGAATTTGGAACATAAATGTTAAATTCCCCTCAGCTGAAGTAGAGGAAGAATATATACAAAAGAAAATTACAAATGGAGAAATGTGAAGTGTTTTTACATCGCTGGCCAAGGGGAAGCTAACTGGGGGTGATATCCAATATGGGAAATGATGTATTTTTACAAATACCTTGGAGGTTGTTGAATTAATGTGTTCTTTTGCCAAAGGGTGCTTTGTGGAGCACTGCAAGAAACATGTATTTTTTTGGTTACTATGCCTTTGAAAGTCAGTATAACTTATTCACAAATAAATAAAGCATCTACCTACGCAGATTGAACATGCTCATCAGTGTAAAAACCTTCATCATGTGGAAGAGTACTTATCTCTTGGAAGATATGTGACAAGATATCAGGGAATATACTTACCTGAAGAAAACTGAAGAGTGGGTAGAAGGTTTAGATGCTATAATTTACACTGCTTTTTGGTGAGAAGGTGAATTTTGGAAAGCAGCTATGCCAGTCTCCATTCTCTTTTGCAGCACCTGAGCTTGGCCAGCACCACCTCCTGTGCTAGCATCCTGCCCAGGGACACCAAGACACGGGTATGTTGTTTGCTCCTCCAGACATCTGACTCTCTTCTGGAACTATTTTCTGCCTTTGCATTCTTCCCAGCTCTTGGAAACATCTGATGGGTGTTTACACATGGAAATAAAGCTTCTGCTTGTTTGTAAAGCAAATACGGGAATTAAATCCATCCCAAACTTCTCCCATGTGTCTTCTGTCATCCCCTCAGATTTCTACGCCTAAAAAAAGACTCCTATGCCAGTGCCTTTCCATGTGCTTCTTTCAATAATCACTCACCGTGACCCTTTCAATGGGACATCCTTTTTTACTGGAGCTAGCTGGCTGTTAAGTGTAAGCACATGTACTGACTGCTCTCTGGCCCCAGTTAATTTTCTTTTTCAAGCAGGGTTTGTTGCATATTGGTGCTTGTAGGCAGTTAAAAGATTTACCTACCCTCATTTCAGTTACTCCCTGATTTCCAGTGTGACTGGAAAAAAGAAGCCTCTGAAAATAGGACAAATGCTTGCTTGAGCAAGTGTCCAGCATGACTGTCTATAGGAAGAAGGCCACCCTTGTTCAATTGAAATATCCACAGTATCGAAGTATCATCACTGCATAGTTGACATTAACTAATTGGGGGTAACTAAGATATGGTGCATCTTTTTACTCCAAATGCTACAGATAGCAATGGGCTTAGTATCTTCATGCATTAATGGCTGACTTCTTCATACTATTTAATAAACATTGCTCAGTTAAGTGTGAACAGTGAGCTAAAGCAGACAGAACAATTAGGGGACACAAGATCTGAATAATTATTAAACAATAATTATACAATAATTCAAGATTTTAAATCAAAAGGTGCTCTCAACATCTTGATTTTTTATAAAACAGTAAGACAAAAAAAGTTGTTTTAAAACCTGTTTTTATCCTGTGTTTTGACCTGCTTTAGGAATGACGTTTCTTCTCTAGTTAGCAGATTTAAAAAAAAATTGTTCAGAATATAATAGAAGTTTGGCTGATTTCACAGTATAAGAAAGCCCAAGCAATATGAACTTCTGCAAAGTAACATTGGTGGTCAGTAAAATGCTGCATTACAGGATAAAATAGAGCGCGTAAAAGTTCCATGAGAATTTGACTGGATTCACGTCTAATTCCCACAGTCTGATTCAAACTAAAATGTGGGCTTTGACAACTAAAACAATGCCATAGAATAAAAAGAAGCTCTCACTGGAAGAGATGGACTTGACCATGGATATTTTAATGAGGGGTCACGCTTCTATACCAGAGATAATAATCCCCTTTCATGGATGAGATATCTTTTATTTCATCATGAAAGCTATACTTGAGTATTACATTTGTTCACATTCGGTTATGGGATCTGAGTGTGCAATACTGCTTTGTCGTCCCCCGAGCTGTGCTTCGACTCACAATGCGAATGTCACACTGGGGATGGGTGACTTGACATTGACAAGTGATTTCTTGGCTTTTAGAAAAAAAACTTCTCCACATGACAGGTCCATCACACTACAAGGCAATTGTGCTCTTTCACTCTCTCTCTTACATAGTAAGACACACCACAAATAAAATACTGTGAAGGGCAAGGTTCGAAAGAATGATGTTTTCCCTGAGACACTAATAATCTTTTTATTTTTCCACTGTGCATTTGTTTCACTTAATCACTTGTAAATTAACAGATTTATGAATCACTTAGGGCAGTTTACTTGTTGTATGTCACTATATATATTGATAATGCCATGAAAATATCAAATGCAATAATTCATAACGCTATGCTGTGTAAGGTTTTTCAAGTAATTAACCCCCTGATTTAAATCCCACTAATCGGTAGTATAAACGGTGGATTTCATGAGCTTTGGATCAGTCCAGGTTTACAGTGCTCCTGGTATTCCAGTCCCAGACTTAGCTTCTTGGTGAGTATAGGTGCTCCAGATGAAAAGTGTGCATTGTGTAAGCAAGTGATTTCACCCAGCAATTTACCCAGATGTGTGCGCTATTTTCATAAGTCCACAGTGTGAGTTTATTGCGCCACAGAATTTATTAATTTTATCCAGTCAGAGCACATCAGAATTTCAAGTCCACCATGCAATCGGCTGGTCTATAAACCAGAAATCATGAACAGAAAGGAATGCGCACTGGTTGCAATACTTTGAATTGAAGCAATGAGGTCAGAGATGAATACAATTATTGGTTCTTGTTCTTTGTTTCATTTCAAACAAAATAACTGCACACAGTGGCTGGAAATGCATGCAGATGTGGTCCACAGTTTCTGCATCAATTCTTCTCACAGTTTTTGGCCCCACAGTAGCCAGGGAATTTATTACTGAATTGGTGAATCTGATCTAAATCATACGTTTTGTTTATTATGTTAAACCCACCTGAATACAATGAGCAAAGATATAAAGCAAGTTTTCTGGAAGTATTCTAGTTTCATAAATGTGGAAATGGGAGAACTTCCTCATTTAGTGTACCAGTCTGAATACAAAATTTTGAGAGTTACTGATTCCAGATACAGGATTGCAGTTACCTGGCAGTGGAAGGGATGAAAACCAAGAAAGAGCAAATCAAATGGAAAAGAAATACCCATTGTAGAATTTGACTGTTTTTAAACTTGTCTTTTCAGTTTGTAATTTCAATGGTATCATTATTGCAGAGTCACATCACTGTAGCAATAAACAAACCTAGGATAAAATAAATACTACTTACAGGCCATTCATCCATGCTACCAGTTCTGGCCAGCTCTGCAGGTTTTAAAAATGCACTTACTTCCTTTTGATCAGGAATATCGTAACAAAATTTTAGGGAACAAAAGGATTAGAATGAGTAGCGGGACCATAATTAGACTGGAAGTTAAAAGACTTAGTCCTCACAGTAACCTTGCAAGTTACATCTAGCAGATTTCTTATAAAATTGAAAATCCAGCAATGACCATTACTGAAGATTGGCGCAGATGGAGGTCTTGTTCTTAGCTCCTACATGTGCAAAAGAATGTCCCTGTGCTATTTTGTTCCAAAGCTTGCATTTTCTGTTAGGTTGTAATTCTATTCTGAGTCCCACATCAATCTGAAAATTTCTTTGAATTTTCTTTACCACCTTGAAATCTTTGTAGCATTCTGACAAGAAAACACATTGTCATGTTCTAGGTTGAATGATGGGTAATGCCTAAATTGCCTCTGTCGTCCAAGCCAGGGTAAACTCTGGTCCCTGGGCCAACCACCTGTAAAACTCGCCTGTGGCATATGTGCCAGTTTTCTTGCCCGGGGAATGAATTGTTCAGCTGCAGACTGGATGTCAGGAATGAGCTAATGTGTATAGAGCATGGACAATCAGTGGGCTAGGGCTAAAAGTGAGAGAGTTCCCCAGAGGACACGGAGGATGGTTAACAAAATGCTTTGGCCTCCCAGTCATCCCCATAACAGAATGTCAATATAATAATGCACAGGGCCGGGTCCTGACACCGCATTTTTAAAT
Source organism: Pandion haliaetus (assembly GCA_013401275.1). NCBI lineage: Eukaryota > Metazoa > Chordata > Aves > Accipitriformes > Pandionidae > Pandion > Pandion haliaetus. The sequence goes on along the minus strand of VYZV01040980.1, from coordinate 171,766 downwards.
GAGTATCTATGCGCAGAGCAAACTAGCAACATAGAGCCCCCGATACTTATCACCTTAATTTCACAGATTTCACTTTAGATGAAATTTTCCTTACAAATTCCTTGCAAGAAATCAAACACATTCTGAATTAATCTTGCCTAGAAGTGTGAAGTTTATTAGCAGTTGAAATACCTCCTAGTACGCTTGCAATACTTGCATGCAGAATGAACACATATATAAAATGTACCAGGGGCCAAGGCATGCATATCACATTCAAACCCAGAAAATTCTCTGTTATGTATGAGATATTGTTGCAGGTAGTGGGAAAAGATGGGACAATTTTTTCCTCTGTTAGCACAAAATGGCTTCTTTCCAGATAAAAATGTATTGCAATTGCATGTCTTCTTTACAGCGTTTTCTTGCGTGACTTTTGGCACCTCCTGAACATGAAAGGGTGTCATAATTTTTTTTAAAGCTGTTGAAGATGCATAGGTACATTAACTATTCATTCTAGATGAGGGTCAAAAAAGGGGCTCTGTGCCACATATGGGTGGGTTTGCATGAACTGCGGCTGCAGCACAGTCATGAGTACCTTGTGCAGCCCATCTCCTCGTCAGCACTGAGAGCATCGTTATCTGCCCTGAGATCTGGCCACTGCCAAGGAGTTAATCAATTTCTTTTATTAGATTTATTACTAATGCATGAGGGCCTTGCATCCGAAAGCACAGACTCTTGTTGTTTCCAATTAGGGTCAGACGGAATCCTTGGGAAAGCATATTCTGTTTAAAACAATGGATATCACGTAACAGTATTTTACATGCCGGTACGTGGGGAGTATTCCTGCTAATCCTGGCTCTGTGGTGGGGTCTCAAGTCCAGAAGGGACCAGCAGGTCAGATCACGCAGTCTGACCTCACAGGTTTTAAATTTCATCCAGCATCTCCTAAATGGAGCACGTTGCCTTGGGCTGGAGTTTTTCAGCCTGATTGCTAATGCAGGTCACCAAACTATTGCCTATCACGAGCAGGGGATGGAGCCAACTGAGAGACCCCCAGATCCCAAAAGCCTCTCCAAAGGAAGGAATTGATGGGTTGAGTCATCCCTTGTGCTGCAGGTGGGTATAAAAACCTTCAAATGCCCCTGTCATTCTGGCTTTGGGGGAATGCCCTTTTAGCCCTCAAGTCTAGCATCGCCTTCAGCACTGTGCATGCAGGCAAAGCAGGAGACACCAAAAGGTTGGGTCACAGCACGCAGGAGCTCTGCCCTCTGCCAGGGACCATCCACCCCATCAGCTGCCGGAGGAGGGAGGAGGAAAATGGCAATAAAGCTGTGCACACAGAAAAGCAATTTTTCCTGGCTCCTGAGGGCACCGGGAAGGGAAATGCATGTATAGTTGTGGGAACAAGGCAAAGCAGCCTTGAAAATGGTCTGACCTGCTGGTCCATGAGAAATGCGCTCCCAGTCAATTCTTTTGAAAATATCTGGAGGGAAATGTAAAAATTTTACAGATTGCCGTGTAAAGTTATCAAGTGAAACTCTGAGTTGGAAAATGGCATTTTCATTGAAACTTGTCTGCAAAATAAAAGCATTCTAATACTCCTAAAATAAATATTTAATTTTATTAGTCTCTTCATTTTGGCATAACAACGTTTCATTTATTCTGAATTTATTCCCCCCCCCCTGATTTATGTTTCATAGTTTCATTTCGACAGAACCAAAAAGTATTTAGTATTGCCTCCATTCTAAAGTCTTACTCCTTTTGTGCTTTGAAACCTGCCGTGAAAAGCCCCGGATGGCAGCTAGGTGGCATTACCATTGTTTCTACCGGTTTTGCTCGCCATTCCTTTTGTTACGCAAAGATTGCACTACCTTTGTTTCCACATAGACGTTTAGAGCACATTTTGACCAATTATTTATGATGTGCCCTAAATTCTTCTCTGAATCACTGCTTTCTAAGAAAAATCTTTAGTTTTCTAGGAACAGCCTTTCTCCTTTGCTCCCAAAGATGAACATTTTATTATGTGCAGTGTTTGCAAAGGTGATCATCAGAACTGTTAATGAATGTTTTCTAAAAAAGAGTTTTCTAGCTTTCTTCTTCACTGGCATCTCAGCAGTAAATAAGGTATTTTAGACACAAAGTATTTCATTTAGCTGATGTTTCTGCAATACTAAAGGTTATACACAATGCTCCATAAGAAATAATCGCTATTATTATTTTGCACAGGAACTCAGTGCCCTCATGCTTTTAAAGTTAATTAAATCCTCTGTCAAAGGGGAGTAATCACAGGCAGCCCAGCGGCTTCATGTTGCCAGCTTTGCTTAGTGATACACAGGGCAATGCTGGAACTGAAATGATCAAAATGCGGGCATGCCCCTGCCTTCCTTGCAGACGGGTTTTCTTTTGCTAAGGAAGCATTTGTCCCAAGAGCTGACTCTAATTGCAGTGGGACCTCTCGGTGCCAGCTAGTGCTCGCCCAGAAGAAACTACTGAAAACGAACTGGGCACGTTCCTCTAAGGCAAAAATCATCCTTGAATACAGTAAAAAAGAAATTGTAAAACTGCATGCCATCCGGCGGTCTCAGGTGTAAAAATACCACAACTTCTGTTGAAGGCATCAGCCCAGAGTGTGCTCCTTGGGGTTTCTCTGGAGAAAACAGAAGGTGATGGAAAGGTGATTGTGGCTGGGGCTAAGGGAATCTTCCATGGAAAGGTGATTCTGGTTTCAGATTTCACAAATCTGAAAACGTCTCCTTACCCTCAAGTAGGATCAAGGACAGATGGAAAAGATGATCAGGAAAATAATGTCACTGCTACTCCGTGTTGTAAGAGAACTGCTGCCTTCCCTCAATAATGCATAACAAATGGACTGGGATGGGGATAATTTGTAGGTGTCCTCCTGCACACCAAAAATGCAAAAGCCTTGTTGAACTAGAAGGTGAGTGTTGCCTACAAGCTCTTTGAGGCGCACCAGGTGCAAGCAGGGGAGAGAGGGCAACTCTGCCTGCCAGAGTTTCCAATCTCTTCTGGATTTTCTTCACTGGTGGGCATCCCTGCGGAGTTTTGCTCAAGCCTTCTGAAAAGGGAACACTTTGTCCCCCTCAGATCCATTTTTCCTCCCCCCCTCCCCTCGCTCCCGGCTGTGTGGTTGCGTTCGCTGCTGTGCCCTCTGCTCTGCAGAGCATTCACCCGGCCCTCGCAGGACGATGCTGCTCTGCAGATCGGCACGTGCTTGACACAGTGCACTCACCAAACCACATGTTTGTAAATGGTGCTTTTGCGAGGGGTTTTCTCAGTCATTACCGCTGGTCAGTTAAATGGAGACCAGTGCAAACTGCTGCTTGGTGGGTCACCCTGTTTTTCCCCATGCAGCTTGCATAAACAGTGAGGAATTGTTTTCAGGAAAGTAAAAAGCTACTATCACAATAAACACCGAATGCTGGGCTGCTTTTTTGAAACAGTCTTTTGGGTTAGGAATGGTGTGACATTCAGTTAAGACCTACTCTTTTCTGTCCGTAAAAGGACTTCCCTACTTCTAACACAAACTGAAGGGATCAATATTAGTGTATTTGTTAAAAATAATGCGCATTTATTATCCAGCATAATTTGCAACGAAAACCCAATGTAACAGTTATAAATAAAGACAGATATTGAAATGTACACCCACACTCTTGCCCTTTGGTGGTGCAGCAACGCTGCTGGGAATTAATCACAGGCGTGCCGGCCAGAGCAAACTATGCCAAGCAGCTCTTTCAAAGCTGACGATGGGCTTGGATGCCCAAAGCCTCCTATGTTCTTTCCAGCTATATCCTTTTGTCCAATAAAAGCCACACATTCTTTGGAGCCCTCCACAATCCTGGATAAGGGGAAGGCCTTTTAGTGTGGCTCTCCATTCGGCATAAGTTAAAGCAGCCGTAAAGCTCCTCTTCCTCTGCCTTATACGTAAGCCAAATTAACTCCACGATTTCCCTGCCAGAAGGCAAGTTTGTGAAGTCACTCATAAATCTGCCTTCCTTATCTGCTTTGTCCATAAAATGACAAATCCAGGAATTTTGCAGATTTGCTGTATGTCTCAGAATACGTCACGGTATTTCTGTATTGGTTTAGTATCTCGTTCTTATTTATATCACTGTGAATCATTAAAATCAATGAATATGTTTACTTTCTGTCACTGAGTGCAGAACCTAGATATATGTAACAGGTGTGACTTATGCTGTTAAAGCGAAACTACTAATGGTAAACATTCAGGGCAAAAAAGCCATTTTTAAATATTCCCTTAGAGGAGGAACGAAAGAAGCTGAATTTAGATCCTGCAACACCCATGCCTAGAATTACTAAGAAAAAAAAGATTAAATCCTTCTGCATTGCCAAGGCAAAGAGATAATGGGTCAACTGAAAGATTTTGACTTATCTAAGTTGTAACATGTAAATAAGCAAGTTTTAGTTTTGTAAGAATTCATTGCAGCTGGCTGGATCCTATGACAGAAGTAGCAGACTTGGGGTGCATCCAAGTTACATGTTGCACTCTGGTGCCTGCAGCAGAGTTTTGGTTAAGACCCTTGATAGCTCTGGTAGCTCCTCCGATAGAGAGGAGGACCACTGCTACAAAATCTGTGAGGAATAGGGCTCCTGGAAATTTTTTTTCCTTTTTCCACTGCATTAGGAAAGCTGGTGAACAAACCAGAAGAACCTGAAGAAAACCTCTGATGTTGTGAACACCTTTCTTTTTAGGGGACAGAGAATGTTCCTTTGTGCCAAACCCAGAAGGTATTGGAGAACCCATCACAGTCCAGAATAAACACAAAAGTGGTGAGATTTACTAACTAGTTTTGCAGCAGGGAACACAAAAAACCAAAATAATAAAAAGAACTTCAGCTTATTTGGATCTGCTCCTGGAAGTAAATTTTGAGCCAAAATGGATATAGTGTACTAAGTATGCAGCACATACAATACAAACTTCAAAGCTCACATGTACGTAAAACAGTATGTACTCACCAACATAAAAAAAACCCCAAACAAATCTCATCCAAACCCATCACCGCAAACCTGATCTAAAACTGACAAAAGAAAAGTGTCTTCCATATCATCTATATCTTTTAAAGTCAACAAACAATAGTATTACTTGGATTTGTCTATGCATTTATTATCTCATTTTTTCCAGAAAAACTGAGCACATTAACAAAGGTGTGTATGTTCATAGCCCAGGTCGTGCTTATCAAAGTACACAGGCTTTCTTGATAGATGGTGAGTTTTCTGCAGGGCAAAGGTACCAACTATGCCAAAAGAAATCTGACCTCTAACATGACTCCAAGGTGAGAAATAAAAATGACAGGACTTTCATGTCATCTGAAACAAATTTTTTAAAATAACATGTAATTCCTTTTTTACCCTGTCTTTTATAACTTACATTTCACTGTTTTCTTCTATCTGTAGATTATTTTTGGAAGACATTATGAGACTGTCTTTCACAAGTTTGCTGTGTACTTGTCCTTTGAAAAATACTTCTCTTTGAAGTGTTACATTTAAATATATTATTCTTATAAGACCAGCTCAAATTTTCCATTTAAGTTCTGTTAGCTGGTCATCTACAATGCAAGTAGTACTCTTCTTATTCAGGATTTTGGATTTTGATTAAATTATGGTTTTCACTTGTCTTTACATTAAAATAAGAAAATTGTTTGTGGTTTTGTTCCATTTCTTTTACAAAAAAAGTACTGAAGATATTTTATTTTTCAGCTTAGTTCTCAAGTCATGAAAATGTTTACAAACACAGTAGGTTAAAAAAAAAACATATTATGGCCTAAACCTTACAGAACAACAGTCTAAAGTTTTGATATCTCTGAATTTTTTTGTAATATCTCTCTCTTTCATAGAGAAGGTAGGGTTATTCAAGGGCATGCTTTTTGGAAAGAACTGAATAATTTAGGAGACCAAGTCCCACTGCAAGGAGAAAGTGGTCCTAAAGTAAAGACTTTGAAATCCCATAAAAAAGAATTCATAAAGGTTCGGCTTCTTCTTGCCTGTTACTAGGTTTTGAACTTGAAATTGAAGTGCTTTGAAATAAAGACAAATGAGCAACCTGGGGGAATACCTTCTCCCGACAGTGCCTTTAGGAGTGTGTGTTCTCACAAAATAGAGTCTTGACTTGGCTGATTCCTCCATTTGATGGCTGCGCTGATAAGATGAGGTCATAACATTTGGGAATGCTCTGACTTGATGTAATCAGAGTATCTTCCAAGACCGCAACTGTGGAGTAGTAGCAAAAGGAAAACTGTTATTAGGGAGGACAAAAAGTACCAGTAAGAGGGACAGGAACCATGAGAAAGAGGATTGCTATGGGGAGATAGGAAATGGCAAGAAATTATGAGACAAAAAAGATGAGATATAGAAAAAAAGGATGACAGCAAAAGTGGGAAAGGTAAGAAAATTAAAGGTCTCAGGGAGAGGCAAAAGGAGAGTAGCAGATACGATGCAAATGCTTTATGGGAGCAATATATAATGGGAAAAGACAAGGGAAGCTTCCCCTGTTGACGATACTGTCAATTGACGAGCCTTGGTGGAAAGCCAATGAAGACAATAAAGATGATACTTGAGGAAAAGTAGCAATAGAGGAATTGCCTTGGTTGAGATCAACTGAGGAGAAATTGTTGTTGGCCTCTAAGAAGCGAGTATTAATTTCCCCATGGGATGGAAGATGAAATCTCTGCTGGAAGTCTCTCTTCCAGCTGGTACTACCTTCCCAGAACTGTAAACATTGATCTGAATTCTGATGTTTAAGCTGCAGAGGAAGAATCATTGTCAAGGACCTGTAGGAGATGATGGAGTGCTCTCCCACTGAGTGTGCAGGTGACACCAAGCCAGAGTAACTAATGGATGCCCTTGAGGGTAGGGCTCCCGTGAAAAGAGTCCAGCCTGGTGGAATGGGCCAGCAGGAGTCATGCCAGAGTCAACAGGGACAAACACAAAGCCTTGCCCTGGGCAGGGAGAGTCCCTGCGAGAGGATGAGTGCTCCGTTTTGGAACCTCCAGCCTAGGAAAGACCTGGATAAACAAGAGTGAGGTCAGGGGAAGTCCCACACTGGCTGGGGCTGGAGCCCCTGCCCTGTGAGGAGAGGCTGGGCGACCAGGGCTGATTCAGACTGGGTAAGAGGGTAGTGTCAGCAGCCCCAGTGCCTGAGGGGAGGGGATCAAGGAGATGGAGACAGGCCCTTCACATCAGTGTGAGTAATGGGGATTTAAGAGTTCAATAAAGGAGTAAGAGATCATTATGTCCACACCTCGTGGAAGAAATAAAAATTTTCTCATGACGGTATCATTTATATTAAACACTAAGCTACACAGCTTGAAAACCTCATGAAAGACCATTGGTGGAAGACTAGCCTGTACCCTCCTTACATCAAGTATCTAGTTATACTGGGAGTTACAATTTGACTAGAGCATGTTGTGTGCTGTAATTTCATCAGACACTTCAAAATACATTACGGTAATGAATTCTGTACTTCCCCATGAATGTCCAGGACATTCAGAACATGAGTTCCAGCTGTATGGCCAGCACACAAAAGGTCTCACCTCCAAAGAGCTGCCATGTACATTTCACAGTATAGTCTAGACAGCAGTAAACAATAGCATGTGTAAATCCCGCCCTTCATTATTTTCCAGGACATGCCATTAAAAAACCAAAGAGTTTGTTAGCCACTCTGGTGTGTAAAGCAACACTGTACATGATATTTAGCATGAGAAACAGGCGGTCCTTTCTTTGCAATTGGGAACGCTATTATTTTCTTCAGTATTAGACTTTCTGTGTTTGTGCTGATTCACTTCCACTAAAATCAACAGAAGGAGAAGGATGGAGGAGTGACCTTGCTTACTTTTAATGGCGGATTATGCATTTTCACAAAGAGCCTGATGCAAGGACCTTTGTCTAAAGTGAATTGAAAGGCTTTTACTCACTTTGATGGCAGTTGTATCAGGTCCTAAGAAGAATAAAAGTCTTATGAAAAGCTGCTGCTGCTGCTGTATTTAGAGAAGTAATTAATAGCAAGGTTAGAGGGGAGATCAAAGGGCTATGGTGGGTAATTAGAAAAGTTGGGGAAATTGCTTCTTATAAAACAAAACCTGTACAAAAAAAGGGAAAAAATAAAGCCGTGTGTTGCTGTCCTCCCAAACGAAAAATATGTTTCTTATTTCTGTTGCAGAATGGGCTCAGAAAATAGACTATAATTTGTTTCTCTCTGCTACCTTAACCAGTCATGGTAAAATTCAGTTATGCCAATAAGAAGCAGTAAGAGCAACCTACACAGATGACTGCTTACTTGCTTTTTCATTAGGAAGGCAACAGTGAGAGCCCATTTCACTGCAGGCAGAGAATTAGAGGATTAGGTTCATTTGCTGCACTTTTACTTTGGACTCCATGTGGTCCCCATCTGGAGCCATCGGAAGAGGAGCGCTTGACAACACATGCTCACCAGCTCGTTTCCACTTTGTTTTCACTGACGTGACTCTCAGGCCCAGAGCGGTGACACAAACCCTCCCTGGGCTGCCCCGGCCGCCCCCATCCCAGCCCTGCGGTGGGTCGCTGCTGCAGCCCACCCTGAGCCCCTCCACACAGGTGCCCATCCTCACATCAGGCATCTTCCCCCTCCTCAGGCTTCCTGCTAACGTTGAAAGAAGAGGTATCTGCCAGTGGGAAGGATCCTTTCCATTGCAAAATGGTCCTTGATTCTGGATTCTGCGCAGCAGGTAGTTTCTGTCAGGGTGGGGTGAGGGGGGTTGCATTGGAAACCAGGCTGCAAAACGAGATGCTCACAGCATCTTCCCCAGGGTCCCACTCACTGTCCCCTGTGGCTGCCTCTCCAGCCAGGATATCCTGGAATGGCATTTACAGCTGTCCAAAAACGCCACGTGGGGATGTATGACCAAAACACCAGCTGCCATTTACTGGGGGCCCCTGCTACCAAAGGAAGAACTATCGTCCTGCAGCCGGAAGGGGGATGAACCCAAAACTGTGTGCGAAGATAATGTGAGGACTAGTTAATAGGCATGGCCAGGGGATGAGGCACAGTCAGTCACACAGGATCAGGCACACGGCATGCAGGAAAGACAACAGATGGCATGAAAACCCACTCCTCTTTCCTTCTTCCTCAAGAAGATCATAGTGTTGGGAGACATGCCAAAATTTTCCAGAGTCTCAAAGCCTGAGTAAAGAGTTATTACATTTCCATGATTCAGAAAGCAAGTATTTTTGGTCCGTTTCAATCACAGTGGCTTCTCCAGCTGCAGAAGACTCCCCACGTCTGCTTCACATGGTATCTTCACAGTCCTACAGCCAACAAAATGAAAACCCTGACAACAGGGTGCTATCACTTCTCTATTTCTTAGTTCACACAGGTATGAGGTAGCTCATCCCCCAGTGATGGCAAAATCATCAGGCTTCCAGTCTCTTACATCACATTGACATCAGCCATCGTTCCCCCCCTCCACTTTTAAAATTTGTTCACTTTTCTCTGTTTATGAAATTTGTGCTTGTGTTTCACTGTGTGGTCCCACCTGGCTCGTTATCTACCCAGGCAGGTTCGATGTCGAGAGCCAGCCAAGGGAAACACGAAGCTCTGCAGAACAAGGAGGTGCTCGTGGCTGTAGGTGGCACTCTTTGATCCAACCAAGGGCTGGCCTCTGTTAGCCATCACACTGCAGTTGGAGGTGCTGTCTTTCCACAGAGACATAAAACAGAGGTTCAGGCAAATTGCCATCATTAAAAATGCCACGGCACTTTCCCTGCAACAGTAGGAGTGTTACCTCCAGTGCTCAAGCCAAATTTTAATTTGAGTAATTTATATGCTACTTACCTAGAATTCTCCCATTGGTTTCAACTAGATAAGGCAATTTAAGTTTTTCTGGTCGCTGCCATGTTCTGTGGTGCTGCTTTTTGTTGTTACACAGCTGTCGCGTTTCACCTCGAGGTGGCTGTACAGCAGCTGTTGACAAAGTGATTCTACATTTACAACATGTGTAAGTGTGTTGGTGAAGTTTGTAAAGCATGTTAAACTCTTTCTGGATTAAAAGCAAGATGTGCATGTAAATGTGTTGTAATTACCATTATGGACATCTTCCTCCAAATATGTGTTTACAGAAGTGTTAGCCTTAATGGGAGCTGCAAACATGCACCCAAAAAAAGGACTCTTAATTCTCTCGAGGCATAAAAGCTGCATCAGTAAAAGATGTGTTAATAGCAAATGGCTCTATTCATGTGAACTTACCAAAGAAAAGCTTCAAAAATTTTGCTCAGTACAGCAACTTCAAAGATGTCTTCATTCATTCATGTACTACAAACCAGCCCCACCGAGGATGAACGCTGAGTAAACACTGAAAGAGGGAAAATAAGATAAGACACATGGGAGGTTTAACAAAGAGAGAACACATCTCGCTCTTCCCACTGCCCTACATGGGTTTAAGTGCCTGACCGTGAGCCCCAATTGTGTTATTGTTGAAGTGCCTTTGAAGCACTATGCAAGCTCTTATATTCCAAGGAGTCACAGGAAAGGATGTTGCCGTTGTTTTTATGCAGTTCACCAGTTCTTAATGGACTTCATATGGTCTCTGCTTTTTCAAAGCAGCCTTCCTTATCACAACTACAGCATGGCTCTTGTCTTCTCTGTAAATTCTTCATAACAAATTTATCATTTGTCCCTCTCCAAACCCATACACATATAAATCCCTCTCCAATCCTGCAGATGCATGTGAAGCAACAACCTCAGTTAACTATTAGTTCAGGCAGCAACAGTATAAGTATAAAAATTAACTTCAGATCAACTACATTACTGTCTGTCCTGGTATATCAGGTCCAGACCAAACACAGAATCCAAACCTGACACTAAGGAAAATGGGAACATCGCATCAGAGAATCGTGGAATACTTTGTGTTGGAAGGGACCTCAGTGACTTCATGGACATATCACCGGACTGCAGCATGGTCATGGTTAATGGCGAGTACTCCTGCTTCAGTACCTCCTGGCTGTGTTTGTGAAGCAGCACCAGGAGCAGAGCCCAGGCCTGATCTGTGGGGCACCTGATTTGTGGTGATTCCAGGGGAGCAAAGAGTTGCGAGCAGAACAGAGCTGCTGAGCAGCACAGTCTGGTCCCTTGGACTATTTAAAGTCTCTTGGACTCTTGGTTTAAGTCTTTTGGTTTAAGCCTCTTGGGTTTTTTTTAAATTCTGTGCATGACCTGGTGGATGAATGAACTATTAACTTTGACTTCAATGTGTCTTGTAGAAAAAAAAAAAAATAGCCATGAATAGACCTTGAGTATTACAAAGTATGGTATTATTCACCTAATCCTGTTGTGCAAGTAGCAAAACTACAGCCTTTTTTACAGCTGGGTGGTGACATGAGCCAACAAGACTCTTGGCTTCTTGCTGCTGGGCTTAAAAAAAAAAAAAGGAAAAAAAAGAATGGGCTTATTATCTCCTTATCATGCTCTTCCTCTAGAAGTAGCTACTCACTTTGTTTGAGTGAGACCAGCTTCCGCAATTCAAAGCCGTAAACCTTCACCTGAACCTGATGCTACAGCTGGGCAGGATTCTCAGCTGTGCATGCTGATGGCACTGTGCAGGTAAGGCAATATTTGTCCAAGCACTGGTTGGGCTTGAAGGTGAATATGTTTAGGAAGAAAATGAGAGGTTTCAGCATACATCCAAGTAATTCACATAGATGCACAAATGTATAAAAATGGGGGAATTTTTTTTTTTTTTTTGGGGGGGAGGTGGATTTTTATTGTTCCTATTTCCAAAAACCAGCTGGAGGTTATAGTCCACACGATGTCATCAAAATAGTTTACATACCATCTAATTGTAAAATAATGTAATTAGTGTGTACAAGTACTTATTGTCTTATTGAGGAGAAGACAGAAATTATAAGCCTAGTACAAACTTGGCTTTAGAAGGTAAACCCCATGTTATTCCTAGCCATATCCACCAATATCCATCTTTCAGGCGTCTCTCAGGCACATGCATGATGGGGTCGTTCAACCTGTGTAGACAGGCTAAACTTTGACTCAAGTGAAACCCCTGAATACGTATCATGTAGATGGGCAGGTGGCCTCAGCACCAACTGCTTTGATTTATTGTGCCAAATGACTTGTCAATGCAGAGCTGCTGGAGAGGAGGTCCTGACACTGTCTTCCCATGGAGCATAAAAGGAGGACAGGGAAACTCCAGAGGAGACGGAGCAGGTAAGGTATGAAAGTTTGCTAAGGAGGGTCCAAGCTGCAGTGCAACTCTGAGAAAACACAAACTCTGCTAAGGGACTACTAAAATCCCCCTGGAAACTTTAACTTTTCTCAAGAACCATTTGTCATTTATATGTGAAATCCAGACATGGTGTAAAATGGAAGGACCTTCTACTTCACGGCAGTTCCACATCTGGGCAACACTGCAGACATCTCACACGCTTGCAAGGTACTTTATTTTTTCAGTCTGTTTAGGTTTTGTCTAAGCCTGTACTCTTCCACACATAAGAACACTATCTCACTGAGTAATCTTGATACGTACATCATATTAGAAGTGTGTTATCTTCTTTATGTCTTTTATTTCACTGCTTGATTTCTGAAAACTTGTTTCTGAAATCTGAAATGGTCCTCTCTGGAGTTGTCTGTCAGAGAAACCCTGATTTCTTGGTCTGCAGCCAGGCTGGCTGACTGCCCATTTCTAAGTGGGGAGACTAAAGTGGATCTTTCAAACTTAAATTTAAATTTAAATACTCTTTTAGTTGCGTAGGAATGAGATCACTTCCTTAGTTAATAACTACCAGGGATGCTGGTTTACATTGCTCAGTGGAAAAAAGGATAAAAATTGTAGACATTATTAGCTGCACAGATTTCTGAGAATTTCCCATTTTATTCTGATATGATTTAAAAAAAGAAAAAATGTTCCCTGACTGGCAAGCATGCTGTTTTTTCAGGTGCCTGGAATGTACATTAATAATTTACATCATGAGGATAAAGAAGTATAAATGACATTTCATGTATTGTTAGTCACTGACTGATTTCTTCTCTTGTATTAGTTCATATATTAAATTCACGTGGCAGCCTTTCAGTTAGCAGAATTAAGAAGCAAGGCGCCATCACCCAAGCAGAGCATCCAGGCAGATCACGAAGCTATTTTGCTTCAGGTAAAGTGTTAAATGAACTGAGCTGGATACCTCCATGAAGCATTGTGCCGTATCACTTGGGCATACCCTTCCTTGCACTGTACGCACACCTACCCGCTGTATCACATCATCTGAAAGCTAGCTTGGAAACTTTTGATTTTTCAGCCATCATGCTTTTTAAAAAAAAAATGTATTTTGTGAGAAATCATTTTTTTATAAGGAATACTCTCAAAGTTCCTTGCTACTTCCACCCACATAAATAATCTGCAAACTGTATGTGTATCTAGGCAGTGTTTCTCAGAGGACAAGAGATAAGAGAGTCTTTTAATCAATCTGTTAGATTATTCTTCCTGATCTCTGCAGTCAGAAGTAGTACAAAGACAAGGCTGGTTACACAGAAAGGCAGAATCCACACATAGGAAGAACAAAGACTTAAAAAATACATATAACCTCCCCTCCATGGTATGGATTTCACCTATTTGTAAAATGGTCTTCCTTGGTCATTTATTACACCAAACTTCTTTTTTTTTTTAAATGTTATTCTTTGGGTCCCTAATCCTACAACTACAGTGCAGCCTATTTTATTGTAATTTGGAGGAAAGTTGTAATAGCAGTCAAGAAAAGAAGTCAATCCTCTTACCAGCATTTCTCTGTGTCTCACCTTCATTACAGAATAATTTACTCCTGGCTGGGCAAGCCTGTGAAGCTTAGTTTGCCTTTAGAGGGAACTTTGAAGCTACTAACATCCTTGCAAATTGGATAAGTGTTGCATTACAGTGGCTTGCAGCCCCACATAGGGCCCTTATCTGCTTTGAACTTCAATAACAACTTCAGAAAAATTCAAATGCCCTTAGCAGGCAAGAACTTACTTTCCACACACAGTTTCAGATTTCCAAAGCATAAAAAGATTCTTTTTTTTTTTTTTTCCTTCCCTGAAAGCAGGGCTAACACAACCATAGCAAAGTAAGAGCCCCATCCTTCCAGTTTAAGTTCCTTTGAGGAGGGAGCCCTTGTGAACATGGATATGCTCCTGATACAGAAGAAATGGCCTGTGTGAGTATGGATTGCTCACTGGAGCAGCATTCGTACAGTCAGGCCCTACAGCATCATTTTACTCGGGCTGAAACAGCTGAAACCTTTTGAAATTGTTTGGACTGTGCAAGCCAGCAACTTAAATCAAAAAGTTTTTCTTTTACACAGTCGCAGGTTCTTTGTGGGTTTTTTTAGTTCTCCCGGAGTGATAATTACAAACATAGTTAATCCAGCTCAGACTGTATCAGGAGATAGCTATAATTCATTCTGGCAATGTGGCCTTGCCAGCCATTTCTAGACGCTGTGAGAAAGGACTCGGCTCTGCTCTGCTCTCGTCCTCTGAGAAACGCTGCTGAAACTGCAAACCAGCGCAACACGGACGTATCGATGTCATACACGCCGTTTGCAGCTTAGAGGAAACGACTGTTTCCAAAACCCTAGCAAACCGGTCCTCAGCACAGACACTGCTTCCATTGCAGTAGAATACTCCTTCTTATCTTAACTCTGATTTGTTCGCAGTTATTCCTCATGCCAGTGTGATATCCCTCTGGAGAGTGGGGCTCTTTGAAGCTTGACGCGAGTCTCTTGGATCAGGGGAAGGGAATCTCTGCACGTCTCTGCCTTTCTGAAACTATTTGTATGTATTTTATGTCAGGAAAAACATCCTAAACAATAGTTCATTATCTTAGTCCAGAATGACTTCTGAGTCTCTTACAAGCATCACTGCTGTCGGTGGCCCCGCAGAAGTCAGTAGGGGCTCCCCACAGAAAGCAGCTGGGAGGTTCAGTCCTTGGACGAAATCTTGACTCTGACAAAGTCAGGGGGAGTTTTGCCATTGAATTCCTGGGGGAAAGGCTGCGTGCCTATTGTTTAGTATTGGCTTTATCTGAAGTCAGCATGCGTCAAGTGAGCCTGAACAGATTTTCGCTGCCTGCGTTTCCAGTAATTGCCTATTTAGTTTTGTTTGGAGGATGCAATCGCTGATCTTGGTTATTCCTTGTACCAAGCAATGCTATGTGTCATACAAACTTTTCCCAACCCTTTCACCTCTGCTGCAGTGCAGACACTTTGTACAGCTACACTATTCAAAGGGTCCTCGAAAGTTCAGAAGTTCTATTTTTATTAGCTGTTAAAGTTCCAGTAAGTGAGAAATGTATCCGCTCTGAGATAACACAAATATAGCACACTAGCGAGTGGTTAACAGGATTTTTACAGTACTTGAAAAATGTCACAGCAAAACCTTTTTTGGTGCTTACTAAATTTTCAAATAACTTTGCCCTCAGAGCAATTGGGACCAATCCTGCAAACACTTACTAGTCATCCACCACAACCCTGGAGTGTGTGCTCAGTGCAAGCCCAAGGATTTTGCTGAGTGCGCAAGTATCTTAAAAGCTAACCAGCAGCCTGAGTGCTTTGCTGGAGAAAGGCCAGAGTGACCAGCGGCTTGGAGAATTAAGCTCCCAAGCTCAGTAGTAAGAATTTGAAGGGACAGGCCTATAATACCTAAAACTAAACCCAGTTCTGACCCCAAAAGCAGTCTAAACAAATCTATAGCCATCTTGTGTTCCTTTTAAACAAATTCCTGCAGAAACAACCAGACAGCATAACTTGATAGGGTGAAATCGGCAACTGCTGTGTTCACAGATGAATATTTAATTCACACAAGTACCTTCACCAATTTGAAGAGTCTATTTGACTGAGCAGAGACGTACTAAATTGACTACAGAGCTCCTGCATCTTCTCTTCAGTGAGAGGTAGACACTTAACAGCTTAGGTCTGAGGGGGACTTCTTGAACCAGTAGCTGCACCATACATCAGTGTGCCAGCTCAGATGGGGAGTGCTCTTTTGAAGAGAAATTCCTAACCGTCTCCCTATCCCGTGCTTTGGTTTGCTACAAGGAATGATGCATGCACATCAAGGTGTGTGTGAATGGGATTACTTTTAGATGAAACTAAATGGACGGATGCGTTCCAGGAGCACCTCTAATGCACACCAGTAACAAACAAGCATTTGGCAACCAGTCCACAAGATCACGCTGGAGCTAGTCTGAAATAAGGGTAATTTAAAACCCCAGAAATCTGTAGAATGGAGATATCAGACCCTTAAAATCACTTGTTTTGCCCTGCAGATGCACTTCCATTGCCCCCTGCTACTTGCTGATGTAAGCATAGCCACAGAGTCCAGCATCCCTCCAGTGGGGGAAATGTCGGCACATAAGCCCTTTCACAGAAGTCGATGTATCACAGTGCTTTGGAATGGCATTACCTGCCTGAGATCTCACCGCTTGTCTCGTTCTCAGAGGTCCTGTTGAAGTTTGACGTATTTTTCTCAAACTGGCTTCAGTTCTTTTAGTTCCCCTCAGTCGTAATCTTCCACTGTTCTTAGTCCCACCTTGCCCCATCATTAATTTTTAATTAAAATATTTTCTTGAAATATTACTTCAGGGCCTTTGTTGTTTCCTGAAGTTAATCCTTTTACCTGAAATTGTTATTACGAAATGGCACAATCATTTCCTTTGTTAGTACAGGTTCTTGCATGGAGTACCTATTACTGTGGAAAGTGAGAGTAGCTGACCCTGTTCTGCTGTGCAAAACCATATTATACCGGTTGTTACCCTCTGTTTCTACAGAATGGAAACACAATGCTTAGGGTAGATCCTTCTGGACGTGGTGCTCATGCCTTTCTGTTGATACTCACCTGAGTCAGCCATCACCAGCTGCTTCTCCATTGCAGCTGGCCTTCATTTCTCACAACATCTTTCACCAAACTGCATGCTAAAATGGGCTGAGGCCCACTGGGACCTGGGCCAGGTTAGACAAACTCAGCTCAGCCTTTAGAGCCTGCTAGCTCGCTTTTTCTAGAAAGGACAGACACCCACAGCTGGGTATTGTCTAAAGGGAAACCAAGGCACAGGGAGACAGCACCAGAGAAAGACTGTGCTGTTTCATAACAGAAATGCATTATAGCCTTACGAACAGAAGAATGGTCAGAGGAAATCTAAGCTGGCATGCTTCAGCCACAAATGCAGATTTGGAACTGGTCCTCATGAGCCAGAAATGCTGTGTTTTGTGGTTTTTGGGTTTTTTTTTTCCAAAATGTAGGCTTTGAGGAGGAAAAAAAGCAAATTGCAACTGCCGTCTGCAGTGGCACCATCTGGTGATCCCCATGTCAGGCTTCACGCCCCTTCTGAAGTCCTCTGCTCACCTGGAGGCAGAAGCTTTGCTGAGCCACTCATCCTTCAGCTCGCCCTTGAAACCCAGCGCCTTGGTACACTGCGAGCGGCTCTCGCACGTGGCCCCGCAGCTACGTGCTTGGTCTGCATCTATTACGGAGAAGGAGGGACAGAACAATGATATGATTGTGCATTCAAGTAATTGCTGTCCCTGTCCTTGGCGAGGACAGCTGAGGCAAGCAGTAAACAAATTGGTCTCCCAGGCCTGCGGAGGGAAAGGGACTGAAAAGCACCATCTAAACAGTTAAACAAAACCAAAGGCCATAAGTACAGCCTGTGGCAATTTATAATTGCCATTTCCACATGACACTAAATGCTAATGTAAAAAATACTGAGGACTCCTTTCTAATACGTTTTAAAGTGAAATTGGAAACATATTTCTGTGTAACAAGTCACTAGGCACAACTTCTTGGGGAATAATGGTCAACATTTTATGGGATTGCTTGTTAAAGTTGTTTCTAAATGGGAAGGACCCCAGGGAAGCTGGCATGAACAGTAAACATTCAAAGGAATAATTTGTGGTGACAAGTGATTCCTTCAGTATTTATTTAACATTTAAAATTTGTCTGAATGAAAAAGGAGGCCAAAGACTGACTAGGTCGGTGATTCGCTCCTGACTGTCTGCCTCTGTTCATCATGGGTTTCTCCAGGTTAAGGAAGCCCTTGGGATGCTGGCAGGAGATAGCCCAGCTGATTCCTGGAAGCCATAAAAGCGATGTGATTTGCTCATTGTCCTGTGTGGTTAACTCTGCTCAGGCAGAGCTCATAACGCACGCCACAGTTTGGGTCGTTTCCCTTCCCCTAGTGAAAAATACAGGAACAAAATTTGTTTCTTAAATGCTTCGTGAACTGCATTTTCCGAAGTGAAACAGTACGACAAAGACCCAACAGTTCTGCACTTGGGAGGCTGTTTCTGAAAAAAACAAAACAAAACAAAAAAACCCAAAAAACCCCAAACAAAAAGACCAGGAATATGAGGAATAAAAGGTCACGATCGAGCCTGCCCTGACATGCCCCGCAGCCGCTTCCACGCTCAGCCCCCTGTGTTGGACCATACAGGTACAGTGCTGAGACCTCTGCAGAGCAGCACCCCGGCAGACCGGTTTGTGACCAGCACAAGGAGCCTGCAGCAAAATAAGCTGTTTATCAAAGATGAAAAATAGTTTAGTCCAGATTTTTATACTGAACCCATCAATTAACTTTAACACGAGGGGCTTTGGCATGCTTACAAGCTTCATACTCTCTCTCCTTTCTGAAATCTGTACAGGACTGCCCCATCTCCCCTGGGCCAGCTTTGTGTCTGCCACCTCGCAACTGTTCAGAGAGGGAAGATTTTAGTGCAGTCTTTCAAATATATGATATTTCTTCCACCAGCGCCAAACAGGATTTGACGGAAGTAGAAAATATACATGACAAATATTATTTCTTCAGTGAATATACCCCCAGACTGATTAATGGTGACAGTCTTTACAGAAACTCCAAGTTTTGAATGGCTACATTTTAATCAAATTAAGATAAATAAAAAGCAGACGTAGAATGGAAAGCAAATACAAAAAGGTTTCTGCAAGGCCAAACGAGATTCATTTTGAATTTGTAATTAATAGTTAGAAAAGAGATTTATCAGTATTCTCCCAGATATATTTTCCCCCAGGAAAATAAACCTGAATAAATTATCATATTCAAAAGCACTGACAGACCTAGGGTTTAAACTAGCACAGGTTTTTTTTCACACAGGCAGTGTTTCCAAAAGTTTTATGGTTCCAAATAACTTAGATGAAATTTTCTGGGTGTGGACTTTCAAGTCTATTTGGTTACCTATCCATCTCTCTTCCAGATTACTTGTCTATTTGAACACTATTCAGTCATCATAAGCATGATTAATGTTTAGTGTTTGTAAGGGTCTGGGTTTGGGGGGTTTTTAAGAGTAAGGATATAGCAGTGAGTCTTTTTGCAATTAAAGCCTTCTTCCATCTGGACAAGAAGGGCAACTGGTATTTGCATCTTCTTCTTGTTCAAATTGTTATGCTTTCTGAACTAAACCTTGAGGCTACTCACGTTAGCTTCTGAGCATCTCATTGAATTCATTCCTTTGTTAGAAAAAACCCAATAATCTAGATATAAAGACGGCTTTTCCTATAGTAACAACAGACATTTTACCCTTATTCTTATAGTGTGGCAATTATTCTTGACTTCTGAGGGAGCAAAAACCTGAGTCATGGTTGGAAGGTATGTTCAGATAACCTACCTTTGCCCTCTGAGTGGAGGCCAACACATCTGCCCCGCGTTCATGTTGTTGAGGCACTTTGAGCAAAGCTTTGACACGATGTAGAGTTTGCTACTTCTTTACTGAAGTATGCCAACATATGGCGAGTGTTGTACAGACAGACTGGCAGAAGCTCCTCCCTGAGTGTTTTCCAATCTGTAGAGGTATAACATAGTCTGAACTCTCAATATGACTACTAGTAATGGGGATATTTCTACTCACAATTGAGTCTTCCTTCTCCCTTGCTTGAAATGGAATGTATTCAGCTCATGTTTGAATTGCACGTTATGGAAGTTGGAATTTCATAAAGATTCAGGTAGAAATCTCGCTCCACTCTTGCTTAAAGACAACAGTCTCCTTGATTTAGATGGGACAAAAATCCTTGCAAAGGTAGCTTGACCTTGTCAGCAGAGAAATGCTGTGACTATGTGGTATGAATGTACCTGGACTGCATGGATGCTGTGCTTGTGCAGAGAAAGACATGAAGTTCCACTATAATTACCATTAAGGGATATTTATTGTTGTGTCTGTAACATCAAAGAAATGGTAACGATAATCTCAGCCCTTGGCTAGAAGGAGAAAATGGACAAATTAAAAAAAAATCAGAGAAGAATATATTCAGGAGTGTGGTATGGTAATATCTCTTTCAGTGTCACGCTGTTCTATTGTGGGCATGGTAGGAAGGCTCTAGGAGGTATCTGAACATGGAGGGGGCAGACGGGCAAACAGCAAGGCAACCCTCGGTCTCTCAAATCTGGCACTTTTCAGGTGGTTGAAGGTCCAAATCCTTCACATTGCCATTGCAAGCCACGCAGGTATCCATTATAACCACACACATTGTCATATGTTTTTGCTTTGCCCAGGGTCTGTGGCAGCTCTCCAACATCCTCTTCGTGTGTTATTGTACTGCTGCCGTCCCCCGTAGCAGAGTGTGAGGTTCTTTCTCCTTTGAAATGATTTCCCATGCCATTCCCAGACCTTGGTCGTCTTCCAAGTCCTCCCTAATCAATCTAGCATTGTGGGACGTCAGCTTTCATTTTCTTTCCTATGAGCTTATGTGACTATACATTTTATATTTGTGGCATAACAGTCTTCCTTCTGTTCCCGACTTTTGTTCATTAGTTCCTTTCTTCCCCAAGAGATTTTCTTCTCTTAGTCTTTGGCCTCTCACTGAATCATCACCACCTCTTTCTTCCTCTGTGTAGTGTAGCTGTGAGAATATTTTCAAGCAAAGGCAAATCAGCAAAATGTGTATTTCCTGATGTTATTGCACTTATCGAGGTCCTGCGCTCTGTCTTGGGAAAAGGTACATAACAAAAGAAGCAGTCTACATTTTTGCCTCAGGGCTGCACTGAAGCCAAAAAAAGACATAAATCGAGAATAATACAAAACTTGTCAAGCTTCCTCTGGTGAAAGGTTGACACGACTGCGGAGGCAGACTGTGCCCTAGATAAGCGAGTTCCACGAAAGCTCAAGAAAAGGCTGTGGTTTACCTTTACTTACCCTTTTTCCCCCTTCTTTCCTTCTGTCTGTTCTTATGCAAGACTGGCTTGGGGTTTTGTCACTTGGAGGGCGAGGTTGAGACGAGGTCACCTCATCCAAATGTGCTGGTGATAGTGCCCTACATTGTGTCCCCTGCCACATCCAAGCCCCTGAGGGACAAAAGAGGACCAGCAGTGAGGAGCTGCTGCCTTTCTGCTCTCCGCCCCAACTGTGGGGACAGGCTCTGACCCCGTGCACAGGATTTACGGCAGGGAGTAACTGCCCTGCTGAGCACCGCGCAGGAGAGCGTGCAGTGTTGGGTGGATGAGGGGTTAAAGAAAAGGGGAAAAGGTAAAGCAGGACTGAGAAGGGCGTTATTGTTCTCCCCTCCCTTGCTGCTTCTGCAGGGATCGCATGCTGTAATGCACAAAGAAGCGATTGCTTTCTTCTGCATGTCTTGCTGGGCTGCTGAGTAAGGGAGTTAATTGGCTTTATACCGGGAGCTTCTCTGTTTCCAGGCTGATGTTGTAGGGCTGAGGTAGAGCATTGTCAGATGGGTTAATTTTATAGTAGTCAAGCATCAGCCAGCAAGAGCTGGGTACAGCATGTTCTGGCTGTGCTCTTTTTCTGCTTCTTTCTTGGCCAAGTAGGACTGGCAAAAACAAATATTTTTATTATTTTGTTTGTGCACAACTTCCCCCCAACCCCACNNAAACACCCCCCCCCCCCCCCTTAAATGTGTGTAAATAGTCGTTCTCAGGATGATGTCTCAGATGCAAAACTTGATTTTTCCAAGGGAAAAAAAGGCTAGTTTGTTAGCATTCAAACAGCATAATGGAATAATGCTCTGCTTTTCTGGAACAAATTTTATTAACAAACGTTTTCAGTTATCACAGGAGAGAAATAATTGCACCATCAGCATGTATAGAATAATACATTCATCCCAGAGCATATGATTTTTTTTTTTTTAACTATTGCATTTCTTTTGATTTTGAGCCAATGTATACTTGCAGGGAATTAAGGGGAGGAAATGAGTACAACGCAGGATGACTGGTCAATAAACACTATGGTGATAAGGTTTCACGTTCTTCTTCCTTGCTTGGCGTACTGCATCACTGAACCCTGTATGATAAATTGTACCAGGGAGGACGCAGTTTTGATTGTAGTGACAAGAGGACATATATCCTAAGCAAAGCTGACATTTTGGCAGAGGGAGAGGTGAGGGGAGACATATGCCAATACGTGACGCTGTTTTGAATTAGACAGGAGTTTCCTGCTGCAATCCAAAAATAATAGCTGTGAATTTTGTCCAAGAGAAAGGTAAGTCTCAGGAAACAATGCAAGGCCTTTTTCACCCCAATTCAGATTACGTACATTTTTCATGAGCAAATGTTGTAGTGAAATAATGAAAGCCATGGCAACAGCAAGCACTGTTGCTGGCGTTGCTAGTGGAAGCGGGCAGCGTACTTCCAGCATGACTCACTGTCTTCTGCAAACAAACCAAACGAAAGCATCGTCCATGCGTGGAGATGTGTACCTGGGTGGGACAGACCCCATTCGGGAGCCGGCTGCCTCACCCTGGCAGTTTTCGGTGCTATGCACAGCCGGGATGGTCTCTCTGTTAGCTGGTGAAACCCGTCAGCTGAATGCTGTCTGTACGTGGCATAACGGGACCGTGCCCCTTCCCTCTGCCTCCTGCTCGGGTTAGTTCATGCGTCCCCTGTGTTCGGGCCAAGGCCATCGTCATGGACTGCCACGCCAAAAAGAAAAGGCCCCTTTAATTATTTTTGCTCTTATTTTCTGACACAGTGAAAATTGGGGGATTTTTTTGTACAAAATAATCTGTTTCTCCTTCTAAGTAATTCCCCTTGTTTTTCCCTCCAACAGCTGCCAGTTCACTCCCTTTATTGTCGCTCTGTTTTTTAACGTCAGTAGCAACGCAGGGAGGACAGCAGAGGCAGCCCTGTGCTCATGTGAAACAACCTGGTAGATCCCGTCATCAAAGGAAGATGGAGCTGCAAGAAACTGAGGCACGCATGGGAGCGAGGAGAAGGTCTGAGGGGCTATCTGCTCTGCTGAGAACAGACATCCTGAGGGTGTGCAAGAAGCGCAGAGAGCTTGGTCTGGTGCACCCTCGGCCCTGGGGAAAGGGAGTGAGGACAGCAGCAGCTCCTGCCCGTGCTTCTGGATAAAGCAGGACTCTCAAAGAGGGGTGGCATGGCACTCAAGGTTGTCCAGCCAAAAGCTAAGACGTGGGCACTTGCTATTTCCTATTCATATATGTCCATGGATATCACATGTACATACATTTGTATACAAATCTATAGTGGGTGTGTCCTTTCTCACCCCTTTTCCCTCTTCCACAGTTGCTTTTTGTCCCTAACACCACTTCTTCTTGCGGTCTTGTGAGTGGATGTGTCTGCTTCTCATGGAGTCCTTTGACCAAATGGAGCACTAAGAGCAGACTTTCTTTTACACCTGCTTCTAGGGAAACCTGGTCACAACACCTTTTCACAGGAGATCTGGATTTCGTGTTTTCATGTTTCAGGTAGTGGGAAAGCAATACCACTAGGCCATGCAGATCTATTTGGGTTTCTTGAAGCTGGGGTTGCAAAATAGTCCAAGAAGTTATCTGTAAGAATAAAGGGTTTGCCAGTTCCTAGCAAATGGGAAAAAAAATCCCCCCAAATCTAACCCTTTCCTGGCATATCCAATGTTCATGCTACTTGTCATTTTTGTTAAAAAATCAACTCATTCTTTGTAAATAGTTGAGCATATGCATCACTGTCTGGAAATCTGTCTGAAAGCATTATATGATCTCTTCAAGTGAATCCATTCTTTTCTTTTTTTTTTTTTTAGTTGCTGACCTCCCATCTGCTTCCTTAAGTAAAACTGACAGAAGTTTCATTTTTGTTCGCAAGTGAGGTCATGGTTCCCTGCAGACTCACATGTCTGACAGTGATTTCTGGGAATGTCCTCTTTTTACAGAGTGTGTCTTTTTTTCCAGGGAGATAAGTTAGAAGTTTTGCTTGAAAAAGGATGATAAATCCCTATGTGGCACAGGCTGTCATATGAAAAAGTGCGTTTATAAGCTAAAGACGCAATGAAGTAAATTTTTCTCTTTATCTCCATATCCTTCATCTTCGTGTGTTGGCATATCAACTGTTCTAGAAACTTTGCTCCTACTAGTAAGTTTTTAGACACTTCTTTTGGCTGAGTAGCTCTTGATTATGGTCTTAGTGATCTTGGCCTTTCTCATCAGGAATTTCTTTTTTTTGTTGATTTGGTTTCTTGTGGGGGAGATTCATGTCTTTGATGAATTGCAGGATCCTTCTGCATTTATACAGATCTTGGTGTCTCAGCTTGTCAGCAGCTGTGATCTATGTGATCCATTTGAGATGGCACGATGTACTGTGGAGAGATCCTGTGGCTGCAGTCCATTTACTTTGTCATCAATATGGGATGTCTAATACATCAACTATTATATTTTGCAAGGTTAAATGACCTTCTAAAATAGCCAGCTTTAAAAATCCAAAATATATCAAAGTTGTGCAATGGAAAGGGTACAAGCACAAGCTGCTATTTCTCACTTGCTTTCTAATCCATGTGGAATAATGTATTAATAGTTGTTGTAGTGTGAAGATATCTGGTTCAGCAGATTTTGATCACAAGACCCTGAATTTCAATTAGGATGTTATGCCTCAACAAGCATCAGGTCTGAGGCATTCAGAATATTAATATCTACTTCCCAAATATTCTATTGGAAAAACTCCACATTTATCACAATAAAATTAGAAGTACATTAAGAAAAAAAAAAAATTGCAAGTGAACCCTATTTTTCTGTGTAATTTATTCCTCTTTCATAACGTGATCATTATCTAAGAAATGTATCTGCAGGCTTGACATTATTAATATAAATAGTAGCATTTTAATAAAATCTTTCAATTGACCCTAGTCTTTCCCTCATGGCTCATTTTCGATCCTCATAGTGACTAAATAGGCTAGACCCTCAACTCTATCTATCTGTTGCAGCCTGCACACTGGAAATCTCACAGACACTGTAGTTATAGGAGTGATCCAGCTTTTATAACATTTTCATTTGTGTTCAGTATGACCTGAGCAGTAGGGCCAGTTGCATGTATTCCCAAACTAAATTGAATATAACTCCCGTGTGCCTTTGCTCGGCCTGTTTCAATACAACTTTGTCGTTTGCAAACAAAATGTCTTAGAAACAATGGTCTTTGTCCCCTCTCTTGTTTGCATTCTCCTTTCCTGGACTGGTAAGTGTTAACATATGTGATGAAGGAAGGAGGTTTATGAAGTAATATACCATAACCATGCATGCCATTACACTGGACAGATGCTCGCAAAGATAACTGCAGTTTAAAATAAAAGCAAATTCTCCCTCTGTGATCAGCACTCAAGGAAATGAGAATATTCTTAAACGCCATCATATTTTGTATTCTTAGGACATTTTTAGAGAAAATATTTTGGTGGTAGTATCAGCAGTTTCTTTTCATCTCATTATCAGACTAGAAACATTTGTATCCATGCATGCCTAGACTTACATGTCACAGCAGGGACCCCTGGAATATCCTAGAATGGGACCCTGGCATTTCAGCTGGGGTTCTTCAGGTGCTAGAATGAAGTAGGAGGGACGGTTGCACTATATGTATATATGTGTGTATATATGTATGTATATCTATATGATAAAAATCAAGCACAAGAGGATAACGGGGAAAAAATTGAATTAAAAAATATGGCATCTCATAAAAGTGGTAAAGGAAGGTGAAGCTCAGGATTTATTAAATTTACGTTAAGGACTTACTTGAAGGGCCACAACCAAGTCTGTTTATCATGGAGATTTTGGCTTTTTTTGAGAAGGCGGCATGAATGTTGCTAAAAGGCTATTCCTAATGCCTTCTCCTCGCTTTAAGCAGACCCCTTTGTGCTGAGGGACAATGATCTATATATCTAGAACTTAAAATTAACAGGTTTGGTGACAATGAAAATGCACTTTTCTGTTGGCTGATACATATGTAGAGGGTAAAGGGATGCATTTATAAAGGAAAAGTGTATTAAAATCGAAAGTGCATTACCAAGAAAAACAGAAAAAAAAAATTATTCAAAAGATCCCGCCACTAATTTGTGGAAGTCATCAGGAAAAAAAGGCATAGTATAATTAAATTGTCAATTGAACATACCATTGTTTGCCATTTGGATGGTTTAGCTCATTATAAGCTGCATAATGCAGCTTAAATTTCACAAAATGTTTTGAAATTTTGATTTTCATATGAAGCTTCTCCTGCTCTGTGTAGGCCTGACTTCAGTGAGGTATCTCGTGTTGATATCTTACATCAGTGTTCACATAAGGTATATTTCATGCTCTGAGCAGCAGAATTTGGGCCATGGTGAAAACTCATGTAGCTCTCATTTTCTGTTTCATCTGACAGTTTAGTCTATTGCTTCCCCAAAACTTTTAAAAGAGCAAAATAAGATTTTGTTGTTGTTGTTGTATCTTAGTTACAAAAATCAGGGTTTCAGCCAGGACACAGCATGGATTAGATTGAGTGACACTACTTCCTCTACTCAGTGATGCTTTCCCTCTAGGCAACCAGAGTCTCTAACCGGAACTAAACCAGCTAATTGGAATCCTCTCTTTGAAACATTGACGGATTCCCAGATAGTCTAATGAACTCTTAAAGCGTCACAGGCTGGAGTAAATTGGTATTAAAATCCTGCTGTTCCTTAACCAGGAATAAAAGAACATTTGAAAACCAAAGACAGGTAATTCTCATATAAAGCTTAACAATTCATATCCTAAAAAGTATTACTACTCACAATAAGAAATATTTTAATTACTGTTTGACTTGAAGACCAGCAAAAATATTATGGTTTCGCTGTCACACATCTGCAGAGTCTGTACACTATTCATTAATTTTGTTGTAGAGTTTGCAACTTCATACCGGAGGAAAAAAAGCAACTAAACCTCTTGCGCATTCATCTAATGAAATTTATTTTATTAATGCTTAAATATTCCCTTTCTGTTTCAATTATATTATAATAATATGGCAGTAATTCAAAGGAAAATGAAATTACCGGTTATGTTGCAAATAAAATAAAATAAAATATCAGCTGTTCTAAATATGCAGCCTGTTCTAATTGAATTTGGTTTTAGGAGGCTTGATGCCACAAAATGCAGTTGAGAAAGGAAAAAAAACCAACAGGAGATTAGTTAAGGAAAGTTTTGAACCTGCAGAGAAGAAAATTATTTCTGAAAGTTATAGTTCATACCAACAGTGATAGGGAAGAACAGGAATACTTTGGGGGAATACAAGGTTGTATTGCTGCTTGGTGAGATGATTGCATGGAAAGATGTTCAGCTGGGGTATACACTGATGGATACACATGTTAATCCCGTGGAAACAATCTATGCTGGGAAAGAAAAAAGAGAATACACTTAGAAAAAAAGTTATTTATCTGCCCCTTCCTCCTAAAAGCAGTTCTTGTGATAACTGTGAATCTCTAATAAGTTGAGGGTAGTGCATTATTCATGTGAGGATGCTGGGTTTCTCTTGGTGTCTGTCAGAGAAACCCCTATCTCTTCATACTCCCAACTAAGACCATAAAGACCAAGAAAGCGGAGATGTAGCTTCCACCCCATGCTGGCTTCAGTGCTAGTGCTGAACCCAGAGCCAGTGTTGGGTTTTAGCAATCCTCATAGTAATTTATTTGTTCGATGGATAGCTAGAAATACTTTCCTGTCCATCAGAAGAAATTGAAATGGTTTCTTTGGGGGCTGATATAATCTGTGTTTACTGAGTATTTACTCAGTTAAGAGTCCTTGCTCAAAATAGAGGACTCTGACAGGCAGAAATAAGAATGAGTTCATCCCAGGTTTGGTAAGAAATGAATGTGCCACAGCAGAGGCTGAAGATGAGGTTTTGTCTCAACCAGATCAATCCATGCGTTGAAAACAGGAGAATGGATGTGATTCCAAAGTTTATCAGAATTTATTTAAAGCTTTAATTTGGGTTAGAAAGTAACATGATGTTTGCCACCCAGTTTGCAGCCTGCTGCCAATGGTTGAAAGAATGGCAGTGCGAAGAGCAAGAAGGATTCATGACCCCAGATACTTGAACACTGATGGCGAGATCCATGCTGTTACGTACTCAGAGAAAAAAATCCTTATTATATGTGCAGTGATTAGTTCTTTTCAGACTTGAATTTTGCATTCCTTGCTCCTTCTTCACAGATACAGCAGAGGTGTATTTTCCCCAAATGCATGTGGTAGCTCCAGGATGAGGACTGTGACAGAGAAGTCGGTATTTTTGGCCTAGTGAAACTCTCTCCGAAGCAGAAAGCTTATCTGTGTGGGGATGGGCTGCAGGTGCCCTTGCACAGCAATGGGAGAGATGAAGGCTGGAAATTAGAGAATATTCTCACTCCTTTTCCACTGAATGAAAAAAACAGAAAATCAGAGACTGTTGCTCCACTTGTCTCCCAAGTAACTCAGGAGTATCCTGCCTTCAGGAGATCCTTTCTAGGCTACTAGCACCCTGGGATCGGTCCAGCCTCAGGCCTTCCTACTGTAATAACAAGGTACGTTGCTTTGAGGTGGCCTTCTTGACAAGAGAAAAAGACGACTGGAAAGGTTGCCTGGGTGAAAGACATAGATACTTCCCTGAAAGAGGCCAGTCATGTACCTCCAGAGATGTGCCCTGCCTGAAATCCCACTTTTGGCAACTAAGCTACAATACCAAATTTGATACATTAAAAATTGGTGAAAAACAGCGCAAAATCTCAAATGATGAGAAAATAAGAGCTTCTTTGGCTCAAGGCAGCACCTGAATTTGGGAGGCTTCCTCTGACGCACGGAAATATAATGCAGAGCAAAGCTGCAGAGTGCTCTGGGACGTGCTACGCTTTCTGCTTGTGGACCAGCCCTGGTTTCCCAACAGACAATATAGCAAGCCTTTCCTCGGCCACAGTCAGACTTCTGGAATGGGATGGGCACATCTGAATAAGTCTTCTCAAATCATTTATTAAAACTAAGGATAGAAGCATTGTTCCATAACAAATGTCACTGACAAAATTCCTCAGAAATGGAAAGTTGTAGTTTCATAAAGTTCTACTTCTAATCAGAGGAAAAACATGCATCAAAATAACTACCCTAACCCCAGCAATCTTTTTTTTTTTTTTTTTTTTTAATGCAAAGCAGAGGAATATTGCCCTGTGAAAGAACTAAAAATATTTCCTCAACTCCTGGCCTTCAAATGCTATCACAAATATAAACTCCACATCTCCAGCTTGCACAGAAATAGCCTGGAGATCAGCAATGGCTCCACGCTAAGACTCTGGTTCTGCCCATCCTGCTCTGGCGTCAGCAAGGCTGTTGTGTCAAAAGCAAAACAGTCGTCTGCTAAAAGTCTGAGCTCAGACACAGACCTGAGGCATCCTGAATCTGTCAGAAGAGAGGGATAACAGGGGTATTTTATTCAGATATAGATTCTTCCAGTTTGGGTTTTTTTCTATTCACAAAATTATACCAGCCTGTTTACAAGAATAGTGTACAACTGCCTGCGTTTCTACATTGATATTGCTAAGTTACAAGCCCCTTGTAAGATGGTAAAGGTTTTTGGTGCTGACTATTACGCAGCCATAGCTGGATGGTGTCAGGGTTTGACTACAAGGTTGCCGCAAATATCCAAAGTAGGGATCAAATGCAAAGACTGGCTTCTTTATGTTCTTGTTACTCATGCCACTGCCCTTGTACCACAGCATGTGCGACTCCAAGGAGGAGGCAGATGGATGTAAAAGAATGACGACCATAACCTAAATGACTATGTGGCCTGCAAACTAATACTGCTTGTATTTTTGCCAATTCTCTTTAGGTCTGCCCAGTACCCACTTGATCCTAACTCAGCTGAAAAGCAGTTGACTTGACTGTTAACTATCCCCATGTTTTCAAGCACCTCTGACTACCCTCCAGGTTTCTTACTGATTTTCCTGTGTGTTCCAGCTCCACACTGTCTACTCTGATTTATTCCATATGTCTTAAATTGAAATATGTCATGGTATGGAGGAAGTCCGTAATCCCTCTCAAGTTTCTGTTGAATACTGCTTGAATCTATGTGCTGTCTGTTGCTTTATACTACCCCCTGATAAAGGCTGTATTGAAACGGTCTAAAATACCAGCTGCTTCTTTCTTCTTGTCGACTCTTGCTTTATCTCCTTATAGTCTACCTTTCAGTACTAAACATTTTAAACCCATACTCTGGCTTGTATATAAAATGCAAAAGAGACAAGAAACATTATGAAATGCTTATAGCCAAGCTATGTTTACCATGGTGCTAACATCAGTGTTGCAATTACCTAACTGTGATCGCAGCTGCAAATGTGAAACGGCGCAGCTACCCTGCTACGCTGCTCCATACCACCCCAGGTTCACTCCCGGGGCAGCAATGGGACAAGGACTGTGACATCTCTACTGTCTACAAGGGATGTAGACATCTCTACCGTTTCTGGACTCTATGACTTCATTGTTATGCTGGTAGAAAAAATAATCCTTTCTGCAGCCCCTTGTTTGAAAAAGAAAAAAATTGCTCCCTACATTACTGCAAAGCTGAATTGACTGAGCTATTTTAAAAACTGGATTTACAAAACAGCCTTGCTAATATATTAAGCTATTGTATGCCCTGTTAAATGGGCACATAACAAGGTATTTTTCCATCCTGGATATGACCTACAGGGAACATTAAGCTTTCCGTAGCTTTGAATGTCCTGAAATGGTTTGTAAAGGACCTTTCCTTTCCTTTCCTTTCCTTTCCTTTCCTTTCCTTTCCTTTCCTTTCCTTTCCTTTCCTTTCCTTTCCTTTCCTTTCCTTTCCTTCCCTTTTCTTTTTGTCTGGTTCCCACATGATGATACACTTTAGTTGTTGCTATTCTTAATAGTTCCTNTTAAGTACCTTTCCTTTCCTTTCCTTTCCTTCTCTTTTCCTTCTCTTTTCCTTCTCTTCTCTTTTCTTTTCTTTTTTTTTTCTTCTCTTCTCTTTTCTTTTCTTCTCTTTTCTTTTCTTCTCTTTTCTTTTCTTTTCTCTTTTCTTTTCTTTTCTTTTCTTTTCTTTTCTTTTCTTTTCTTTTCCCTGGGGTTTTTTGTTTGGGGGGGGGGCGTTGTGTGCAGGTTTGTTTTTTTTTCTACGAGAGAAGGAAGGCCTATGGGTCTTGCATAAAAAAATGCTTGTAGGGCTGCACTGCTCTATTTGCATTCTCATTTATTCAGGCTATGTGTCCAGACTGACAGCTGGCAAGGGCAAAATGCAAGACACAGTGTTTTCTCAGGGACTGGCCCACGAATGTGGAATGAATCAAGGGCCTTAATAGACACAACACTTTCTATTCTAAGTGTCAGAGCCATAACTTTGACTTTTCCTTTTCTAACAGAAACACTACACCTCACACCCTATTTCCTGGGGACAGAATGAGGAATATTAGAACTGGAGGGATGCTGCTCGTGCTGTTTAAAACATAACCAAGCTTGCTCCAGGTGCCCTAGTAATGAGAACAGGAAGGCAATGGATTTAGAATAGACTAGAACAAAAATCACAAATATACCTGTTCAAAATTCCAAACATTAGAAGAAGAAACATCTTATTTAAACATTAAATGCAGATGATAATAACCCTCATCAATCATCTCACTGAAACCTATACTAAACTAGGCTTCATTGTAGTAGATTTCTGAATCTGCCTAAACAGATAGTTAATATAGATTATAATATTATCAAGGAATATCCTGTATTTAATTGTCTTCTGAGTTCTTTTGTCTGTCCTATGTATTTATAAATTTTGTTTCCTTTTTGAGGATGAATTCTACACTATTGAAATCTATTATAATCGTGATTTTATAATTTTTCTCCTGAAAACCTTAAGAAACATATCAATAATAAAGATGAGAATCAAAGTCATGAGTTGGTGGGAAAGGTCTTTTAATCTGGCATTGAATTTCAGTTGGTCGCGACACTTCTCCTAGAGCTCCATATTACATCTATTTTAAATGCAGTGCACACGCAGAAGCAGTGAATGAAAGATTGTTTTGAATGGATTCATGAAAAACAAATTACTTTGGGGGAAAGCAAGAAACCCCTCAATAACTTACCATGCTTCAGAAGAAATAAATCCAGACAAAATCCTCCTGCTATGGTTATTATGGTCTTAAAGTTTGGGGGTTTTATTTCAATAAATCATAAATGATGGTCAGTTTATAAAAATTTAGGAGCAGGTCAAATGAATGAAAAATGTGAACCACAGACTGGTGCATAATAGTGAGTGTTGGTATTTGCTTAGGGACTCAGAGCCCATTTATCAACCCTGATCAGCTTACTGATCCTAGATTCCATCTCTACTTTCTACAGTTTCTTTTCAGTATATGTGGAAGGCTGAACAGAAACCCACAGGCAACTGCACTCACACTCGAACTTGGTGTTACAGGTTATTGAACTGGATGCGGACATCAGTCTGTTAGAAAGGTCAAACTACAATCATTTTCAACATGCTGTAGCAAGTTCTGCTCATCAAAAGGGGAAATTTTTTAAATTTGTGGTCTTTTCCACTGCAAATTAGGAATGCAATTTTAAACAGTAAGTGCAAAATGACCGTACTAGATCAGATGAAAAGTTCATCTGCTTTAGCACTCCATCTCTGAGTTTAGCTAGTAAGTGAAGAGAGGTTTTAAAAAAGACACATAAGACTTTTGCAAGTACTCACTAATCTAATGACGGGCTCTTCTTGATTCGCTGATCCTTTTCTAGCAACTCCTGCCATTTCATTTGCCTTCTGAGTCTAGACATTGAATCGAATGTCTTGTAAAAAGCATCCTCAGTGATCCCGCAATCGATTATTTTGCTCCTGCTGGTAATGTACATTATTTCATAGTAATTCAAACTGAATTTCTCTGTTTTTTTATCACCTAGTTTCTCAGAATCTTAAGAATCACTTGTGATTCCTTTGAGGCTAAGTTTTAATCAGCTTGACTGCTTTGGTATCTGCTGACAACTGCTTTATTCAATACTTTCCCTTTCTCTATATTAGTTATGAATATTGGTAGTAAATAAATTTATTATTTCAATCTATTTTATGTAATGTGTCTGTGTTAATCAACATTAATAACTTAATCTTGTACTTTATAAATAATTAATATTTATCAAAAGGAGAACCATAAATGGAAAAGTCTGAATTCTGTATAACAAATATCAGCAGTCTTTGAGAATGTTTTCCTGAAAAATATCTAGACCATAGTATTCTTTTCCTATGTATTTTTCACAGCAGGGATGCTTTATCAAAGAGTTATGTACCATTGCAAGGTATATCAGGGCTAGCAGTTAGAAAACGGTATTTTCATGGGGTTTTACAACTGTCTGTGGCTTTTTGTAAGAAGTCAGTTATTTTGATAAATATACACATATATCAGTGTATGTGATACCTGACACATTATTCATCAGAATGGTTCTTGAAATCCTTTTTCCAAGAATATAAAGAGACTGTAGCTTATAGAGGAAATTGCATCTGATATGGTGACACAACAAGAAAATAAAGAGGCCTCAAAGACTCTTTCATGACATTGTTCTTCATTTGAAGGGCAACAGCACTAAACTGCATGAGTGTAGTATTTAAGGACTGGTCTAATTCTGTACGTTTGTGAATTACTTACAGTAAGCAGTGGCAGTATATCCCCTCCACAAAACAAGGAAAGAACCAAGGAAGCACTCATGCTCCTAAGAGCTGCGGTTCTTCCCTCATGTGATGCCTTTTTCCCTCAGATTGAAATAACCTTATTCTCAGCCACCACCTCGATTTCATTAGAACTTCTGGTAAGGTTACGTTCCCCTCCCTGTGTGCAAGGATTTCACAGTCTGGCCCTCACTTTGCCTGGTACTGTTGGGTAACATCACAGACTTAGCAACTCAGAAACTTTAATACATTTTTCTGGTGCAAGCAAGACAATCTCATGCATTTTTCTCAGTTATACTTGTTATTAATAATAAGTACTGTTCAATACTATAACCATTAGTTAATAATGAGTTTATTTTAATACTGTTGCCCCTACTCTGAGAGCCTAGGCTCCAAAGCAGACAAATGTAGGCTATGGAAAGAGACATAGAAACGTGTAAGGCAGAATAGAAGATAAGATTTAGTCGAGCAAGGTCATCAGCGTTTAACCAAAAA
>VYZV01040980.1:122856-137371 GCA_013401275.1 Pandion haliaetus | reverse complement strand
AAAAAAAAAAAAAAGGCACTGTATAGGTTTTTCAACATTTTGAGTTATACAGGCTGGAAAAATTCAGGCTGTTACAGTCTTTTGTCCACATACTTGTGCACCGGGAACTGTAGCTCTGCAAAATGACACTAATTAGCTGAAGATTGTTAAGGAGACAGAGCTACCCATCCACCAGGGAAAGGCATAGCACAGCAGCCTGAGCATTGCCAAGACCCAGCGCACTGCTGCTCAGTAGTGCTGATGAGTTTTATTAGTTTACAGTATCTAGCTGTGTTTTTATGGTTTGTGAAATGAATGAATAGTATTTAAACTGCACTTTAACATAACAAGATACCACTGTTCTTCCAGTTTGCTTTCCAGGAAAAAATTCTCAGATGTTGCCCAGTAAGAAGTTTTGTTTGTTTTCTGTGGGCTACATCCCAGTTTCTTGGACAGTGCTTCTTATCACTAATATAGAAGAAGGGTAATAAATGGGGTCATTCACATTATTGTTAGTAATGGACAACAGTCAAAACCTCCAGAGGTTTGGATCAACTCGGACAAGCACTGATAAATCTGGACTTTCTAAACTCCAGGAGGCTCCTTTGACCATCTCTTTAACACTCCACTTCATTGTAAGCTTCTAGCAAGGAGCTCTCAAAGTCCGTTTGTTTTTATACTCCTTGCTTCACTGGCCTCAACTTGTTTTCACTCTATGGCAGATAGATTTGGGTTTCAATTGTGGGGCACTGGTGCAAGGCAGCTCTGTTTCAGATTCAAGAATATCAGTATTTACCCAGTTACAAGACCATTACTCAGCCTTAAGGCTCCAATACATGCCAATGGAAAGGGTAACTACAAAACAATGATCAAAACCTGGCTTTGCTTACCTAAAACTGTTACTTGGAACAGCGTGGGAAAAGCTGACTTCTTGACTTCAGTGGACCAAGAAAGCGTTGTGCAATAAATTACTCTCTGCTTTCATTTGCGTGGCAAAGTGTCATATGTAGCACATACTGAAGTCACACGTTGTTATATTTAAATATTTTAAAATATTACACATTGTTATTTTTCTTTAAATGCGTTGGTAACTAGTCATAAACCAGTTATTTTTCTGGCTACTCTTTTTAGCCTCTCTTATGCATGCTTAAGAACTTTTAACAAGTTAAATTCCTTTTTCCTCAAAGTTGTCTGGACACTTTTACGTCTTTTTTAATCAACTTTGTGTGACTTAAAACAGAAAGCTGTTCTTTCTGATTTGATCTTTCTGACTGAAAATTCACTAAACCTATCCAAAAGACCATCCTAATGACTTCATTTCAGAGTCTGCCTAAGGTAAAAGGAGGTGAGATGCAGACAACCCCCTCACTTGTCATGTTATTTAAGGAGCTTTGGATTTCCTGAGGATGCAAAACTTCCACTGGTTTATGTATTCAGCAGGTTTCAGAGAACCTCCTCCCTCGATTTTAGGAAGAAATTTCATGTGGATGTCAGAAATTTAACTCATACCATTTCTTCATTTGGAAAGCATAACATACTGTAACTATTAATAATTACCACTCAGACTCCTGTCTATATCTTTATCATTGGAATGCTGGACCTGGAAATAGTAACACAGGCACACATGCATACACACTAGGCTCCCAAAGAAAACATTTTCAGAAGAAAGCAGTATCCATAAAATTTGAAGTGGTAATTCACTGAGTTTAGATGATCAAGTGAATAATTAGCAGCCTTCTACTGAATATGCTTGTTTGTAGATTACCAAATTTGTTGTCATTGTTAAAATTTTCCCGTCCCACAGTGGAGAACCTAAAAATCTAAACCATATAAAACAGTTAATAACTCATCAAAATTACCTGCATTTCCTCTACCTTCCCACTTAGCTTCACTTGCTTGCTAAACCCTTTAGCAGTAGAAAGTTGTTTACGTTTGAAATACATATTCCATTCAGGCTAAGTATCTGGTAAATCTTTCTCTCTAAAACAAAAACAACAAAAAACAAACTAAAAAAACCCCTTACTGTTTAAAATACCTCCAGAAAATAAACCCCTTATCAAAAAATTTCTGTTATCACTCATGGATTAATATCTGATTAATAACTTGGCAGTGTTAGGTTTACGGTTGGACTCGATGATCTTAAAGGTCATTTCCAATCTAAATGGTTCTATGATTTTATATTTTCAGAAACAAAAAGGGACTGTTTTCAGTATAGACTTTCTCCTGCAATGTGTTCTTCCTTTCCTTGTTGCAAAAATTTTGACATTTGCTGTTGCTTAATAAGGCATAGAGTGGATACACTGATTTATTCAGCCCTCTGAGACACATACTTTTGAATCACTGGCTAAAAGGAAAACAAAGAAAGTGTAAATTCTCTGCTCCAGCAAAGTGCAATAGCTTTGAAAACCACCAGAATGCAATTTTAGGTTTGCACGTAACCTAAGAAACAGGTAGTCCTGAGTAATACTTCT
The DNA here is from genome assembly GCA_013401275.1 of Pandion haliaetus. Taxonomy (NCBI): domain Eukaryota; kingdom Metazoa; phylum Chordata; class Aves; order Accipitriformes; family Pandionidae; genus Pandion; species Pandion haliaetus. Next base: position 134,921 of record VYZV01040980.1, on the reverse strand, counting down.
TCTATTAATAACCTACTGCCTCCTTTTGGAAACCACTTAAACAAGTATGTTTAGCGATAATTCCACCTGTGCATAGCATAGCATTTGTTTGCAAACAAGTCTTTTGCCATTAAGAGCTAATCCACCCTGCCTGATTATTGCTCCACTGGGACGTTGATCCTGTAAACCCTCGTAGTGTGTGCAGTGGGAAGCACGATTTTGCCGACCCCAGCTCCTTTCCCGGCAGGAAGGGCCAGGAAGGATAGGCGCAGGCCTACGGGATCCATCAATTGATGGCAGACCAGCCTGAGCTCGTGCTTCACCAACCTCACCTTGTAGCCTAACAACTCAGCTTTTTATTTTGCACTTTCAGAGCAATGAGGCAGCTGCAGAGAGCCAAGAGCTTCTCTCTTCTCACTGCAGAAAGTCACTTCCATAATATAATCTTATATGTGAGTACACTTCTTTAAGGCTTGAGCTGTATGTTTGATAGAAAGGAGGCTCTCTGGCCCCAGGACAAGACTCCCACGCACGCACGTGCTGTGCTCCACACCTGCACGTCAGGGGTCTTGGCTCTCTCAGCAGCTCATCATCACTGCAGCAACCAGCGGCACTCTTGCAAACACTGCACCATGATGAGTCCCTCACGGGGGCTGAGCAGCTGGAGGAGATGAATTCTTACCAGAGGTCACCTCAAATTGCCATAAAAATGCAGGAAGAGAAACAGAGAACACCTAAGATACTCTCTGAGACATGTTCCTCACCACTGCAGTCTCTCAAGCTATCACATCATATTTTTGTGATGCATTGGGGAGAAGCAACTAATTAGGCATAGGCACAGGCTGGATCGCGCTTACTAGTCACAGGTTTATACAAACCTTCTGGGGAGGCAGCTGCTCACTGTTTTAGGGTGCTCTCATTTGGCTCTTCTCTGTGGGAAAAGCATGAGAGGGAGGGCAGACCTTCATCGTCTTGCTTTTCTGGGATCACTTTAATTGCAAGCACTCCTGAGTTCAGAAGCAGAGACTAGGAACAGGAAATTGTAGCTGGACTGGCAGAAAAAGACACAGCCACATTCTGGCACCTAGTCTATACATATGTGCTGGAGAAACACATACCTTTGAAGATGAACTCCATGTGCTATTTTAGAATGTTTACACATGAAATACCGGTTTCAACACTGGCTTTGGTACCTCTCAAATAAATGAGACAAGAAAGTAAAACACTACTGTTTCACAAGCTAACTAATCTGATCCTGATTCTAGGCGCTGCAATATATTTATAATACTTCACAACGTACGGTGTCTAGAGGAAGTGCTACCTTCTTTCAACAGTCTGGCAAATGTGTTTTGAGATAGTCTAATGACAGCAATGATTCAAGGGGTTTCACTGGTTTCCTCTGGCACACGGGTAATCTGGACACAAGTGCTTTTAAATGGCATTTTCAAAACTTTCCATGAGATAATGGTGGTTCTTGCAGGATTTACTTCAAAGCAAAACAGATATCTGGATCCTCTCTTACACATCTAAAGGCACCACGTCTTTGAGTCAGACATTTTATTCTTCACTGTGTGCTCCATGCGTATAATTTAATTTTCTAATGAAAAGGAATGATGGGAATTGTAAAGGTTTTGAATGAGCATGTTGTGCTTGTATCTAAATAGGTGTAATACTTCCTTTTATTGATCCCTCATGTGCTAGCTGCCATGGGAAGTGACAGTGTATCAGGACACAAGAACAATCATCAGACATAGCTGGGTTAAATGCTATTATCATCTGACTTAGCTGAATTCATATAAAGGCATTTTGGCTGGTAGCTTCCAACAGCTGGCCCCATTATAATTAGAATTTGTTAGCACTGGTGGTGGTGTATTGTCTATTTTTATGCCCCTGGTTTTCTTGCTGGAATGTCTGAAAGGTGTTAGCATGTTGTACTGCTCCATCACCACCTTGTGAAGGTGAGGCGTTGATGGATCATAAGCTGGGTGCCAGTCCTATAATAGGAGTCATATGGTTTGGGATGCCTGAGACCACTGCTGCAAAAAATAGAGATGAGATGATCATGGACCGTTTGGGGTAGGAAAAGTAAAGAAAGGACCATTTACAGGAAATACTTTAAGCCTGCTAATCGCTTGGTGATCTGCAGCAGACTTATGTTTGATTACACCGTTGGACCGCTCCAAGGCACATACTGTTTCGGTATCTTTGGCTCTCAGTAGAGCTTCATTGATGATCTAATGTGTAAAGTGTTGGTTTATTAACTCACATGCTTTACATTTTTACCAAAACCAAAATAAAATGGAAACGATGAAAGTGGGATCTGAGCTCCTGTGAAGCTGAGCTCATCTGTAGAGGCAATAGAGACACACAGCATCAGCCAAGGCAGCCAGAGATGCCATACTTTTGAAAAGCACACTCACTGGGTGCCAGGGAGAACAGACTTGGAAGCACGTCCGTTGGTATGTTCTTTAAAAGCAGTGTAACATCTATGTGTCTTTCTTTTAGAGTTACAGCAAAAGTTGATTTAGTTTGCAAGCAAAACGGTAGATGAATCCAGGTTTGTTCCTGGTTAGTTAAATGACCTTTGGGAGTTTCTCAGCCTGAGTCCCAAATTAGGTGTTGTTGCAGCACAGAGCATATGCAGCTGTGGAACACAACTACTAAAAAGCACTGAACAGTGACAAGTCTCTTGGTTACCGAGTCCAATGCCCTGATATCACAGGCATTGTGTTATATCACGCTTTGCATGAACTCAGAATTATACAGCGCCTTGGCCTTCAATACTCCCACCCTAAATTTCTCCTAGAAAGTCATTCCTCTAAAGGAAAGTGTTTCCAGCTCACTATATATTTTAGACAACCTTCTACAGAGAAAAAACAGACAGACTTTGTTCAAATTAGCTCTAAAATAGTTGAAATTAATTCTATAGGCTAATGAGTACTGAAGTATGAAGTGCTTGGACTAGTGCATACTAGTACTTAGTATGTACTAGAAAAGGGACAAGTAAAAAAACCAGCAAAAATAAGGAGCTTTTATAAATCAGAAAGCTATCCTGAAGCTCAGATACTAAATCTTTGTCAAAAGTCATTGCAAAGATCATAACAACAAAACATGGATGAAATGTTCTTTTTCTTAAAAGAATCAGCCCTCCTCACTTCATTAAATAATTATGGAGGATAATACTGTAGCATTGTGAAGGGGCTTTCTTTAAGATGTCAATGGATAATTCAATATGCAGTCTCCGTCTTTCTGTTTACGCATTACCTTGCCAAGATGTTAGTGGAAAAGTGCCTGTTATTCTTAACATCAGTTATTAAATACATTTCATGGATTTTTCTTTGTTTGAAGATAATTTTCGCTTATTACAAATGAAATATTGCTTTGAAAGTCAGAAGAGGTAAGATGCAAAAAATTGGTTGCTGAGACACAGAATGCACTATTTTTTCCCTTTCCTATTTGTTCTTCTATTTATTAGTAAAGCGAACAAATCCATCAAATCCAAAACAAAGCTAATTAGTTTGCAGAGCACAAATTAATTGAAAGACATTGACCACTTATGCTTCTCTCTCCTGCCCCCCGCCTTGGCCAATAATATAACATGTGGTAGATCCTTTATCACCATAGTTAATTGTTTATACTAGAAAGTCAACCTTCCTTGCTGGCATGGATAATCTTGCCAAGTGGAATTATTAGGTCTGGTCTCCTGCCAGAGTTTACTCCCAGACTTCATTATTTAACCGTTTCTTTGTGTAGAGCTAGGTTGTCATTGAAGTTGGCACGAATTACTATGCTACTTTTGTGCATACATTCACCAGAGCTGTGGGAACAAAATGAAGGATCTTTCATACACACAGAGATATTACAATAAGAGGCCTCATTTCCTCTTCCAATAAGTTAACAGCATGTGGAAAGAGAAGCGTAGAAAACCATATGTGAGGAGCACAAAGAACTCAGAACTCATTTTAAGAAAATGTGGATTTTGCATTAATTTTCTTAATTGCCTGCAAATACCTCCTGACAAGATAGCTCTCTGTCACTTGAAACCTTGCTGCCAGACTGGTCCCCAGTGTCTACACAGTATGATGTATACAGACAGACAAAACAGTTTCTTGCTGTCTCGATTGCATAAAACAAGTTGCCTTTTGAAGAACCCAGAGGTCTACAGCACACAGTCAAAACCTTATCCTAGCAATGTTGATGCACTGCAGAAATCTCATAAAACTGCCATGTTGAGCCATGCTCTGTTTTGTGGTCTTCACTGTAAAGGTTACGCAAGCACTGGAGGGCACATGGCTTATCACAATATTGAGTAAATGAAAGCTGCTGTAATCTCAGAGGAATCCTTTATAGTTTTACATTGACAGAAAGGATGAAAATTCTGATAGAAGGAACATATCAGTCACCAGATGAATTTGAGCAAATGATTGCTTATTAAGAACACAACGGCCTACCAGATGCATCGTAGAGGTGGATATACAGAGTACAGCAGCAGCATGATTTCTCCTTCCTTTCCCAAACTTCACTGCCATTTCAGAAAATCAGAGCACAAATGTCTACCTGAAAAACAGAAAGAAAACAATAACCTTTTCCCCACTCCCTGCATCTTTACGTCATTGTCTTCTATTTTCTTATCACTCTTCTTTAAATAACCCCCATAAACCAAAATCTTCCCTTGCACAAAGGACGGTTTAGTAAAAGCTGTCCCATGAGCTGGAGAGTATGTCCCACAGCCACTCCTGATGCTGAGCTCCTCTTCTTGGGCTTTCAAAGCCTCATTTTGGTCTTCATGTTTCTGAAGAGATTATTTTAGTGACACAAGGAAAATAATATCTTTAAATTTAGTTCTGTCTCCCAAGGAAATAAGGGAGCCATTTAAAGCAGTTTCTTGTACTGGAGTTTCTAAATATAAAAGGAACATTTTCATTTTTTTATAGAAACAAGAAGGAATGGCTGAGAAAGAGAGACAGGGACTGAATGCAGCAACGGAGCCAGGAATTCCTGCGTTCTCCATCTGGCTCTGATCTCTGGGGTCTTTAGCACATGACTTGGTCCTTGTCCCTCCCTTTAAAATAGCAATTTTAAATTTAAGTAAAAGGCACGCAAGGCAAATCATTAGCTGATGAGGAACAATTCATTAGCAGATCCTTGGAAGGTGGCATTGTAATCACATTGTAGGACTGTTGATTTACCTCACCACACAAAAGGCTGTTACAGATCATAACTTGTGCATTTTGCTTGTCGGGATTGCAAGCTTCTGGGTCTGAGACGAGCTGTGTGGTGATCTGAAGACTGGTAAGACAAGCACAAGAACTTGTGCAAGCATCAAGGCTTCGTAAGTATGACAGAAAAATAGAGAAGTAAGTCACTACTGCTGAATCTCCTTTTGTGAATCACTAAAGCTACTCAGAAGAGGAAAAATTGCAGGCTGAAGATTTCCTCAGACATCATTGTTTGGGGTCATTCGCAGTGGGGAAAAAGCCGATCCCTTATGAATGCTGACTCTGTTTAAATCCAGTAGGTGCTCTGGGGCAAATATTTAAATTGTAAGCAAGGATTTTGACCACAAAATACACATTTTAAAAATACGTGATAACTTATGACAGACTGTGTTTTCCTACAGTGTAATGTGACATTGTAGTTGGAGCCCTTGGGACTGTGGAGCAATTCAACCTCAGGTTGTGTGGAAAGGGTGAAGGGCATGGAAGCTGAAAGACATTGCTTTTAGAGCTCTTATGTAGGCAGCAAACTGAACTGTAACTTTTCCATTTCTCTGAAGCACTACTTATCCTTGAACCAATTAGCCCTGCCACAGTCTTGCTTCACGGCTGCCTGCCCCCATCACCCTTTCAGTGAGCGATAAACTTTATTATGTGCCATTGTTCAATTTTGGCAGAAAGCTCCTTCTGAGAAAGAGTTTCTTCTAGAAAGATTCTTAAGATATCTCTTCCCCTTGCCTCATCTGATATTCTCATCTTATAATACCTCTTTTTCTTCCCTCTGTCTCCTTCTTTCCCTTTTTAAAACTGATCTAACTCAGAAATCTCTGAGTTTCCCAATATCAGTTTTTCTTAACTTTCCTCCTTTTCTTTCCATTCTTCCCACCACACCACAAAGCTTTTAAACCCTATCTCTACCGATGTAAGATATCACCAAGTGTTTAGGACCAGACAGGAACAAGAGAGCAAAGGACCATACTGCATACACCATCCTCATCTCCCCTGTGAAGGGGAGCGAGTGTGCACTCACAGCTCCATGCCATTCCTAGAAAGGTTTGGCATGTTACAAAACACAAAAAATTCAGCAGGTAGCAAGGCAGACACCGCATCTTATCTTTGCAAGTCTTATCCAGGACCCTTACTTGTGGATGGAGCCAGAAGCCTAGAGAAGGCAATTCCTGTCCCTCATGTCTTGCCACCAGACGGCAGCCACTGTTGGCAGAGGAGAAGATGATTTCCTCCTCTCTCCCGTGCCATTAATCTCTTCTGGAAGTTGTGGTTACAGCTTGCTGCTGCTGCTGCTGCTATCTCATGTGTGATCTTCGGTGAACCCAGGAAAAATGACGGCTGTTTCTTCAATGACTTTTCATACCATCAAAGGAGCCTGGGAATCTGTTCCCAATTGTGGACTGGAAGAGGCTGTACTCAACAACTTCGCCACTCCCAGTTTTTTGCTCCCTTTTAGAAGAGGGAGGTATCAAATAACTTTCCATTTTAAACCATCAGGAAAATTACATATCCTCTCCTTCAAGCATATGACCTCAAAAATCACAGGGTTGGAGGCCTCCGGCACTGCTCTTGCAGCTGTCTAAATGTGATTACTCCCTCCCTGATTTGATGGTGCTGTCACAGTTTTGGAGCTGTTGTATGTGGCACACAGCATCACAGCACCCCAACAGTCCTGCAACCAAAGACCCTCAACTAAAAGCCCCTAGGGGCCTCAATTCCAGTTTGCATGAAGTTGTCCTGGAGCACAGCCAGGCGAACACAGACACACACTAAATAAAGCAAATTTGAATTTGGAACATTTCAACGTTTCTGTGTGTCCACATTTAGGCAAGCCAGGGCCTGCCTTTGATGCTGGCTCCCCAGAAAACTCCTGCTAACTTCAGCTTAGCTCCTACAAGTGGACTCTGCAAGGTTGTGTGTGTTGGGAAATCTAAGCTTGCCATTTTTCTCTTTGGTCATGGAAATAATTCACTGTTGTATACATCACCGTCTCTTATTTACCCATGCTAAAGGATGGCTTCAGGCTGTTTTTTTGGTTTGGTTTTTTTGTAAGATGTCTCACTATGGTGTATCCACTGAGCCTGGGAAGCAGACAAAGGCATATGGGTATTATCTCTTCACTGAAAACAAAAGGAACATCTCTGTTTCAAGAGTATGACAGATATGGTTGCCGTCCTACCACAATTCATTCCATTAACTTTTTGAGTACGAATTTATTAATTACTTCTGTAGCTCTATGCAACTGAAATATCATGTATCACATTCAGCAATGTCATAATGTAATAATTCACTAAAGCAATCAAATGCCTCTGTAAAAAGGTTCAGGGCCTGATCCTTGAGCTCTTTAATGTGCAGTGACACTTTCTATCCTTACAGATGGCTCCTCTACTCTGCAGAAGCAATACAGTATTTTATTTCCTGAGAATAATGAGTTGAAATTTTTCTCTTGTGCTAAGGAAGTCATAGCTACAACCCAAAACTTGTTTAGGCAAGCCATAGAAAAATGAGGTTTGAACTACAGACAGAATAAATAGAACAAAAGTAAAATGACAGACAATCTGTTTTAGTGGATTTCCCATAGTATTTGTTTACTTTTTTTACAGTTATATGCTGGTTTAAATATTCGTGGAAGTGGAATGAAGCACATATAGCTGAGGCCTAAGTCAAATATCCTATGTGATGCCGAAGGCTTGAGATTTGGCTCTGTGGTTATGTTTGACAACCTAACAGGCCGTTTAGTCAGTTATCTTCAGATCTGGAGTTAAAAACGTTTAATTGTTCATCTTGCTTTTTGTATTGCCATTTGGAAGATGCTTCTCCTTGGCTTGGATTTCCTAAAGAAGATAGAATCATAGAACCAAAGAATCATTTAGGTTGGAAAAGACCTTTAAGATCATCGAGTCCAACCATCAACCATGCCCACTAAACCAGGTCCTGAAGTGCCTTGTCTACGTGCTTTTTGAACACCTCCAGGGATGGTGACTCCACCACTTCCCTGGGCAGCCTGTTCCAATGCCTGACAACCCTTTCAGTCAAGACATTTTTCCTAATATCCAATCTAAACCTCCCCTGCCGCAACTTGAGGCCGTTTCCTCTTATCCTATCACTAGTTACTTGACAGAAGAGACCAGCACCCACCTCACTACAACCTCCTTTCAGGTAGTTGTAGAGAGTGAGATGATCTCCCCTCAGCCTCCTTTTCTCCAGGCTACACAACCCCAATACAGAGAGATGTCCCAAATGCTCTTGCTTTTCTTAGGATATGCCACAATTTCCTTCCTAATCCATGGATTAAAGAAGGACTAATTTGAATGAGTTTGATCATTTATATTTTTGTTATGCTTTTCTTGCCAGGGGCTGGATGTGGCATTTTATATGTGTCCACAAGCCAACACCTGAGCTGCAGCTATCCTGGTGATACTGAAACAGAGGCCCAAGATCTAGTAGTGTAAAAAACATATTTGAAGCTGAACTAAGCTCAATTTGGCAGAACAATTAGCTCAAGGAACTTTCACAGCTTAGGAAGTTTGGGAGACGGACAGTTTCTTGCAGAATTATAGAATTTCTACTGATGTTGATCTCAAATTCCACATTTATGAAAGATGATCACTTTCTAGTACATTCTCCTTGCCATTTTTGAGCTGCAGATGGGTTTGTTAAGTGAACACACGTTAATGTTATGTGGGTGAGGGAGCTCTGTTTTCCTCCCTCTTAGGAGCAACACAGAATTTCTGAGGGATTATTTTATTTTTCCTGATTGTTTGATTTTTTAAAAATACAAGTGTAGATCTCACCTAAAAGGAGGTGAATGAAGGTACGTGCGTGCTACCTAAAACTACCACAAGGCTAGAAAGTGAGACTGAGATAACAACTCAGTTTTTTTTAATTCAGATTTTTTAATTCCTTAGGATTTTTCACTTCCTTCTGTTATGGCTTATTGACACAGTTTTCTCTCTAATCATAGCTCTTCAGGCAGCATCCTGTTTCTAAAATTTACTTCAACCATTCACCCTGAAAACCAGCTTAGCTGAAACATCTTTATAGAACATTTCTTTTGTACCTCCTTACGCAAGAGAAGTTATTCCTGAATTATTTTTCTTCCCCCTGGGAGGATATTGCTGTCTGCGAAGAAAGCAGAGTTCCAGGGCATAAAGAGAGTTTTCTTCTTTGCAGCTCTGCTATTTGTATGGTAGAGTATGTGCATGTATTTCGGGCTCACCATTCTTTCCTGATATTTACATACCATGACAATGAAAATGCATGCTTTCTCTCTCTCTCTCCCCACTCCCCTTCCTTCTTTTCTTCCTTCCTTCCTTCCTTCCTTCCTTCCACCTTCTTTTTATGTCCTTTTTTCATTTCCTTTTTCTTTTTTTCTTTTTTCCTTTTCTTTTTTCTTTTTTCTTTTTCTTTTTCCTTTTCCTTTTCCTTTTTTCTTTTTCTTTTTCTTTTTCTTTTCCTTTTTCTTTTCCTTTTTCTTTTCCTTTTTTCTTTTTCTTTTTCTTTTCCTTTTTCTTTTCCTTTTCCTTTTTCTTTTTTCTTTTTCTTTTTCTTTTTCTTTTTCTTTTTCTTTTTCTTTTTCTTTTTCTTTTTTCTTTTTCTTTTTCTTTTTCTTTTTCTTTTTCTTTTTCTTTTTCTTTTTCTTTTTCTTTTTCTTTTTCTTTTTTCTTTTTTTTTCTTTTTCTTTTTCTTTTTTCTTTTTCTTTTCCTTTTCCTTCCTTTTTTTCCCTTCCCTTCCATCTCTTTCTGTCTCTCCTTTTCTCTCTCCTATTTCTCCTTCTGTCTCTTGTTCTTTCTCCCTTTTTCTCTCTCTTTCATCTACCCATTAAAATGAATAAAAGGTCACAGAAAAAAATGAAAAAGTGAAACTCAAAACACACTTGCCCCCACCCCGAATTACAGTACAACAGAGTTGAAATTTGAATCTGGTTAAGGAGAATGTATAAACTTTGCAAGTCTAATAAGAAACAGATTTTGAGCGCTTTGTACTTAACAATTACTAGGAAATTGAATGTAAGAAATATTTAAGCACAACATGAAGATTTCAAAAGCAATGTTAACTTGCTCACATTTAAAAACTATTGTGTGATATACTGTGATAAAAGTTCTATTTATTAGTCATAACTGAAGTTAAATATGCATTTCAAGTATGAGAACACAATATCTTTACTCACTACACCTACATTATAGACCTTCATTATTATTTCCATAGATTTCAGTTGGCTACAAATCATAATTTAATAAGCATTAAAAGATTGATTATCTATTTCTAATGTAATAAACTCCGATAAAAAATGCATGAGGCTGAAACAAGGCCAAGTGAATTATAGTGTGAGGACACTAACTTTTAAATTTCCTTTTTAGTTTGGAACTTATTGTCGTCTTGTGAGTTTTACCACACACTCTTACTTTCACATTTGCACTATTCTTTGTCTTTACCGGTAGCATAGGTAAACAATTCTGGTACAGAACATTTTTTAAACAAAGGAATCAGTTGACTAGATACACTCTGAATCTGGAAGATGAAGGCAAGCTTAGTGCCCATACTAGGCTGCACAACAGAGAATCAGCTAGACAAGCAATTGTCAGATTTGTGAATAATGATCTTTACAAGTGCAGAGAGCAATATGCTTGAAAGTCTGCTACATATTCAGGTATATTTTGCAATTAGCCATACCAATAAAAGGTTAGGATCACATCTTTCATACGTATACTCAAAACAAATGTATCTTAGTAAACATCTTCACTCCAACAGAAAACCAAAGCAATAAAATGGAGAATGAACTTTATATACCATACTGTGGTAAGCAGTGTATTCTTTGCATCTCCCTCTTTCAGAATATGAAATGTGAGAATAACCAAACATCCAAACATTACCTCCCTCATATCCCAGAACTTAGAGGGATCCACTTTTCTTGTGATCAGTCTCTGATGACATTTTTTGATCACAACATCACCATCAAGAACTTTGTCTTGTACAAGTCTTTTCTCCTTCCCCTCAGTTGTACACTCCCGGTTGCCATACTCTTATGGCTACAGGGCAGATGAGGACGAGCTTACTCAAGCCCCCTTGCATCTCTGCTGTGTTGCAAAGGCAAAGCAGAGAAAACTGAGCATTCGTTACTCTGCAGAGAGAAAGTAGAAGAGGTTCTTCCACTGTTCCTGGAAAGGGAAATGAGACCCTGTGAAAGGCTGAAGAGGATCAAAAGCAGCACCTTCCACTGTCATCCAAACTGGAGACCCCCACCCTGGGCAATATATACCCCGTCGCGGTTTTTATGACTGTAGCAAGATGAGGGCAGCTGCAAAACCCTCAAAGACCATAAAAATAAGATGATATCGGGAAAAGCAAGCAAAGAATGTCAGACTTTCAGTGTATGGTGGGAATTGTATTTCATTTTATTTACTCAGACTACCTCCTCCTAAGAGTTACTTTACTATAAGCTGATCAAACATGTCTTTCCTTAATCACTGTAATACTTTTTGATCCAAGCCTGCAAGGTGTTAACCAACAGCCAAAGATGCTGAGCAGTCCTCCATAGGATGGGAAGTCCTGTATAAAGTTCAATAGTTAGTCTGTCCATTTAAACCTGTGCTGATTTAGCAGGGTAAGCCTGTGCTGGAGGCAATTTTTAAGCTTTTTAATCTTAAAATGCTTGATTTCTTAGACACAGGAAGAACTGCTGTTTGAAGCTGATCCAAGGAGGGGGAGGAGGAGAGACCTGGCAGATGTCAGTTTGAGCCCTAGTAATAATAACCTCCTCCAAGCAATCTAACTCATCAAGCTAATAGTTACTCAGTCTGATCCTGCAGTGCCTTGTGTTTTATTTCTGTTCGGGTCTTCCTGAGATAAGGCTCTAAAAG